>JAVJIF010011187.1:0-117334 GCA_038442645.1 Agave tequilana | reverse complement strand
TTTTAAGACTCATGGTGAAATTCGTTTGAAGAAATAATTTATAGTTTTAAAACTAAAAATCCGGAATCAGTTATCTACCGACTCCGTTGGAATTTTCATAAATTCATAAAATTCTCAGAAAAGTATTTAGATAGAAAAGATGATTCTAAGAAATAAGTCTAAAGGACCTTCTAGAAATTCCTAACTGTTTGTGAATTAAAATCCGAGAATCGATCAGCGGCATTGGTCGACACCGGTTTTGAAAATATTTAATTAAATTCAGGAAAATTCCAGAAAATCATAGAAATATATAATATCGGAAAATGATTTTTTTTTTTTAAACTGAAATCGGTCAAATACAGGAAGTAAATCGAAAAATACGATCGAAAACTGAATACGCAACTAAGTACGTATTCCGGGAACGGGTTATTACACTAGTAGAGCATTTCACTACCAAAGTAACAGTAGAAAGAAAAAACGCACTCGCTGAAAATTACTTATGCTGGGGGGAGAAGACAAAGAAGGATTTATATGAAAACTCTAGAGTCTTCTCCTCGCTATAAACTCTAGAAGTGATTCAAACAATCAGAGTAAAATCATGCTCACTCACATTAACCGCATAGAGCTAAGGGAGAAAGTTTGGGTCTGATCGGATTCGAACCTACACTCGATACCCAAACACCCCTTAAGGTTGTTTTGTTTGATATAGTTGGAGCTACACTGTAGTTTCAATATCATGTTATGTATTTGGTTTGATAACAATAATTGTAGTTTCAACGTAGGAAAGAATGGTTGTTTGGTTTAATGCATGATCAAGTTGTATTGCATAGAAATTGTTACTAAAAGCTGATGTGGCATCTTCATTTATTATAGCTAAACTCTTATAGTTGGAATTACAATCAATTTGGTTACAGTTTTAATTACAACAAAAAAGAAAAACTAAAAAATAGTTCTAACTACTGTAATTAATAAAGATCTTTCGACATCATCAGAGGTGTAACAACAAAATATACTTGAGATATTTTGCAGAACACATATGAAGAGAGAAATAGAGACAACTCACGAAGTCATGGAGTTTGAGAAAGGGATGGAAAGGATTCAGAAAATCTACGAATTCAAAAAGAAGACAGAAGAAGTTCGATAAATAGAATACTTCAAAAAGAAGATCAATTGATAAAAGGTGTACTGGTCAGTTTTCTTCCTCTTCGAGATCATGACACGTGTCTGCTTCCGAAAGGCACTCCAAGTCGTCAACGACTCCTCCATCGAGTTCAGCAAGAATACATAAGAAAACTCACGATTACTTGTCGAGGTCACATTTTGTCCGGAGTCATTCTCCCGGACTTTCAATCAATCCAGAGTCATTCTGCAATCCGGAGACCACAATCTCCTTAATGAAAACCCTCCATAAGAACTGCTGCTTCTACGATGGTTACAACTTAGTGGCAGGATTCCTGCGATTCAAAGATTCAGTTATGCTGCTAGATCATTCCCACGTTGAAAATATTACAACTCTTCTACTTCAATACATATTGTTATGGATAATGGCAGATATATCTGCATAATAATCCCAACAATCAAGCGACGTGATCTGGGCGGCTATAAGAAAATCACGTGCTAATTATGCAGTTATGGGGATCCAAATTTGTGTGCTCTCAATTACAACTCCAAAAGGTATATAACATCTTCATCTCGATTGAGAAAGGGGTTCGCTTCTAGTTATCACCGAAAACACTACACATAAGTGCTCTTTCGCTTGCTTTCACTCAAGATGAGGATTCTCATACTCACACCTGAGAGTATTCGGCCCTGTACCATATCGTTGTTCCTGACATAAAAGGTGTTTTTTTTTTCCTTTTCTGTATTTTTAACCAGATCAATTGGGAGCGTCTAATTGTCTGTGATGAAAAATTTCCACCAAAATTATATGCAAATCCATGAGAGCAATATTTTAGAGAGAGAAAGAAGAGGAAAGAAAGTAAAGGAGGAGGAGGAAGAGAGAAGAGAGAAGGACAAGAAGAAAAAAACGATCATGGTTAACTAGCAGTGACAACCATGAAATAAGGAAAAGTAATTTTGATTTTCTAAATGTAGAAAATCAAGTATTTCAATTCATATTCACGTTAAGCCTAAAGAAATAAGTGCAAAGTAAGAAGATTTTTCAAAAAAGTTATGAAGTTTGACAAAATAGAGATGAACCTATTATCTTTTTACTTACTGCAAAGCAAGATATAAAGTAAAAAGTTCTAGGAAAAATTAAAAAAGAAGAATTATACGAAAAGTTAAAAAGAGAAATCATGAATGAAGAAAATAATATTATTTAGCTGAATCGAATGTGTGTTCTTACTTTGAAAGGTGGAAAGCTAGTAAGAGTTAAGTGAAAAAAATTAAAGTGAACTGATAACATATTTCACCTACAACATTTATGAATTTTTTTATCAAAGTTTGCATATGACCTGATACTCCTACACACTAGCAAGTGAAGAATGAGGAGGTCATATTACAATACATCAAAGTAGGAGATCAAGTCAACATTTTTACCCAGTTATTCAATAATACTTTTATGAAGTTATGAAGATTGCTCGACGTGTTTTTTTATGAAAGAGCTAAACTAACGGAGGATGTTAGAAATATAATTCAATTTCAAATCATGTTAGTAAAGAGTTTTAGTTAAAGTTGAGTTAAACTAGAAGTATCTGTTTAGAATAGTTTTTATTTCTTTAAGAGTCAAAGTGTAAGCATGATTGTAGCAAGAGTTTCTATTTATTTGAATTTTCATGTAATAATAATAGTATTTGTTTATTAGAGTTTATGCAGGAGTAGAGAATTTGTATTTATATAAATAGAGTACAATATACCTCAATTTTATATGAAAATTGTACAAAAAATTATTAAAAATAATAAAATAAAGTTACTGTTTTTCTTCTTGTTGGAAAGAGAGATTTTACTGATGGGGAAGTTGACAAGGATCGTCGAGGGTCGTCGAGTGATCGCCAAGGAGGTCGACGACAAAAGGACAAAGGAGAAGCAGCAGCACAGCAGCAGAAAAGCAGCAGGTGCAGGTGATCGGTCGACCGGCCCGGTCGACCGCCCGCACAAACAGGAGATCGGTCGACCGGCGCGGTCGACCGGCGCGGTCGACCGACGTGCACAACGTGCACAAGGAAATATCTCGGTCGACCGCCCGGTCGACCGACTGAAGTGACCCAACTCCCTGTCGACCGCCCGGTCGACCGGTGGAAGGGGTCGATCGACCGCCCGTCGACCGACAGTCGGGTGCGGGTAATTTTCTGCTGATTCGAAAATCTGTGTATTTAAGGGCTGTTGTTGGTTTTTAGGGTTTAGTATCCTTGAGACGGAAGAGTAGTAGCTCTCTTGAGATCTAGAGGTGCTACAACCATTGTAATCTTCTTCCAAAGCAATTAATCTCTCTTTCTATTGCCCTGAGGACGTAGGCATTGAGACCGAATCTCGTTAAATTGTTTGTTTGCTGGTGCTTTCTTCTGGTGATTGTTTTGTACTGTTTGGGATTGTTCTCTGTGCTTGGAGATTCAAGGGATCCTCATCAGGTTGTTGTCGTAGGCGCAACACTTCTTACATAAATTTTCCTCCTCTCATATTTTCTTTTTCAAAGATCACCAGTTTCACCCCGCGTCAAAACAAACAATTGATATAATATTTTCTATAGTTAGAATTGCAATGCTGTTTAAGTCATTCAAACAGATGGTGGTGGAGCTAGTGTGTACTATGATGTTTTTCACATTTTTGTTTTTTTAAAAAAAAAAATATTATCATTAATATAGTGTATTTTGCACTGTTGATGAAGCTTTGCCCCCATCCTCCTCTCTCAAAAAATGATGGTACCCAAGTGAGTCTTTCTTTCTTTTTTGCCCTACTCTAAAGCATCTTTTTAGAACACAAACTTTAGAGAAAGAGAGCACAGCCTTAGCTTGCTTTGTTCCGCCTTGAAATGAGTTGGATGAGACTTTATTCCCCTCTCAAAATGTCACATGATACAGAGATAAGTTTAATGTCAACTTTGGTACTTGATAACTGTCTTAATGCTTCTAATGATAAATTAAGAGCACTGATGCAACATTTAATTAGCTTTAATTAAGTGACAAGCATGAGATAATGGATGGGTTCAGAGAGATACCAGCCTCAAAACTTAAGTGACAAGCAAGTAGGCTGCATGAAACCTAATACGATTTATTTGAATCTTTTGAACGCGGAAACTTTGTTTTTTTTTTTTTTTCTTTTTTTTTAATGTAATAATTGCATGATGAGATGGTGTCACACCTCAAATGTTCTCTTTATTTGACAATGACACAAGGGTTTTGTTATTAATTTATGTTTTATATTTATATTAGTTTCCCTTTTGAGGAAAGGAGTTTTTAATTGGAAGTTGTTAAATAATTATTTTCCCTCTTGCTTCCAAATAAAAATGACTAAGGTCTAATTTGAGTTATGAAAAAAATGTCAAGTTGAAAACAGACTACAGCAATCTTTGTCTGAAAATGAAAAAGAAACATAAATAAATTTACTGTCATTTGATAAAAGTATTATTAAGTAATCTAAGAAAATGATTGATGTTGATAGATATAATAACATCTTCATGTTGAACTTGAAAGTGTTTTTTTTTTTTTTCTTTCTTTTTTTTTTTCTCTTCTTCTTTTATATGTACAATTGAACTTGGGAGTTTAATCATTAAATTTGTCAACAACAATTTAATAGATGAGTTGAACTAATACCTTGCTAAGGAAACCAATTTGAATAATATAAATACAATAATTAATAATCAAAAGTCATCTAATTACAATTTTAAAAAATGCTGTTTATTTGTAATGCACACAATTTTTTAAAAGTAAGGCACATGCTGCATGATAACTTTATATATATTCACATTTTTATTTCAGGAGATGAAAGTGGCACAAGATAAATGAATGCATGGAATCTATTATAGGGAATTATTTTAAATTTTTTTTTTGGAGTAAACGATGAACCAGTACGATCTCTTGCGTTTCATTAATATCTACCATCTTAAAATTAAAATTAAGAAAATCAACCAAGAAAATAAAATTAGCACCTCTTGTGCAAAACACAAATTTACTATGGATCAATTTGGTTGTCGTAAGTAGTAACTTTTTTATAATTGCAGTGACTTACTTGCAAGTAAGTGTATTTTATGACTGATCTCTCAAACAAATACCGTAAATCACAACTCGCAATTGTCACTTGCTACTTACAGTTTTTTTACGGTAAAACAAACACGCTTTATACTGATGCAACTGAGAGAAAAAACCAGTTGCTCCAAAACTTGTGAAGCCTATAGTTTTGATGGGATTGTGTGCCTGGGTTCAATTCAGTCTTTGCGTCTTTAAAAATATGAATCTATCAATTTTTTTTTCTGTTTTTATTTTTATTTGAAGGAAAGCCAAAAGCTTATTTTATAAAAATATCAATTGTGAAATTTAATTTGTTTTTTTTTTTTGAATCATTTCAAAGATACTGTTAGTTACTTACGCATTGAATCACAGCTCTTTCTAAATTAAATTTATTAAAAGTTTGCGATTGGTGCATTAAATCTCGTCCAAAAAAAAACACAAATGAGAAGATTCAAATTCATCAAATACTACACACAAGATAATTAACAAATGAGTCCACTCCTCACCCAAAATTCAAATCTCTAGCTAAAAAATAATGAGCAAATGCCTGGGGAGTACCATAAAAAATAGGGCTATTTAGATTTATATCTTACATTTTTTTTTGTTATTCAGAAATTTATCTTCTAAATTATGAATATTAGAAATTTACTTTTCAAAATTTCTAAATCTTAAAAGTTTATTTCTTTTTAGAAGAAAACAAGAATATTCTTTTTGATTCTATTAATTTGCTTATTTTTTTTATATTATTCTTATTTAAATGATTATACATTATATCTGAATTTAAGCCTATATATATACACCACACACACACACACATTTTTCTTCTTCTTCACTTCTTTTCTTTCTCTCAAATTAAACACATTTTTATTTTACTTATTTATCATTAAAAACTCACATAAAATCATATTTTCACATATGCTCTTAAAGAAATTTTCAAAAAATTTCAAAAATATGTAAAGTAAGATTTGAGAGAAAATTTATAAGGATTCTCTGATTAAGGGGATTGAGAGAGAGAGGGGAGGAGGAGGAGAAAAATGAAGAGATGAGAGAAAAGAATTTTGATTTTGATAAAACTTGAGTTATATCATATAAAAATAGTGGAGAAAGAAAAAGAAAGGGTATAACGAGTAAAACACTCTTATTTATTCAAACTCTTGCAGGAGGGGTAAGTTATTAAGATCTTAAAAAATGTTGGAGGTAAATTATAATATCAAAAATTTTAAAAAAAATTCTAAATATTAAAGATTTGAGGGTATTATCTAAATAATCCAAAAAAATATGTATTAAAATAGTTAAACCGAGCGAAATGAGGTTCGTCCCGTGACTCCTTCTTGCACTTTATCCGTCGGCCTATCTTTTAAAAAAAAGAGTCATAGAAAACTGAGAGGTCCTCCCCTCCCCCTTACTCCCTCTCCCTCTCTCATCTCCACTCCTTATTCCTCCCTTCTTCCTCCCTCCTCTCTTTACCGCTTGGTTCCACTGCAAGCGGTACTCTAATATTTAACAACAATAGAGGGGAGTAGTGTGCTCTACTTTGTAATTTATAATAATTATTTCCTAAACAAATCCAACATCAAATTAAAAGTACCAAACCATACAATTATTTTTCCCTCCCCAAAATAACGTTTTTTTTTTATTACAAAATATAAAATACCATGACTCTCTCTCTCTCTTCTCTCTCTCCCCAAACCAACTCTATACCAAGCTCACATGCTGCTCTCTTCTATTATTCCATGACCACACACTTAAAAAGAGTTTCCTCCCAAGGACTATTCTTCTTGCTTCCGATTCCCCTCTAAGTTTCTCTGATTCCTTGATGCTTCCCCTCTGATGAGAGAGGGAGCTGAAGAGAAGAGAAGCCATTATGATGAGATCACTGAGGCTGTCTCTGCTGCTGCTTATTGCTGTCAAATGGGGACTTCTCTTTTTGCCTTCTGAGTCCTTTATGTACAATGAGGGTATTTTTCCTTTCTTTTTTCAATCTCTTTTGTTCTTCCTGTCGTGCGATCTTTCTGGGTTTTTGGAGAAAGGCTCAAATTCTCTGTTTTTCTGTGGTTCCATGAAATTGGTTGCTTGAACAACCCAGTTTCATAATTAATGATAGATTTTTTTTTTTTTTGAGGAAAGCTTATGTTGTTTCTCCTTTTATTCCAAACTGGGTCTACCCATTTTGAGATATTTTCTAGGTTACTTGCATTTTGACTTCTGAAGGAAAATCTCAAATTATTGTGCCAAAAATTGATATTATGAAATGGGTTGTTTGAGTAATCTCAAAATAATAAATGGGTTTTTGAAAATTTTTTCAGTTTTGAACGAATCTTGTTACATTTTGCCTTGGTCCTTGTGGGTCAACAGGACTTCTGGGTGTTCTTATTTGTAGTTCACTTGTTACATTTTGGGTTCACAGGGGGAAAAAAACCAAAATTTTGTTTCTTAAGATGATTCTGGCCAGGTTTGTCTGAAATTTTTCCAATTTTGGCACACTTTTTTTGTTCCTTGATTGTGACTTTTGATGTAATATGCTTTTATTTTGATCATTGTTGTTTTGTTTTAGGGAAATACTGCATTTTTGGGTTATAAGGAAAGATTTAAGATTTGAAGACCATCCTGTGAAATGAATTGTTCCCCTATTTTGCAGTTTTGGCATTGGGAGCCTTCAAGAAAGCTATATTTGAAGATCCACTCTCGGTGTTCGCTGATTGGAATACCCTTGATGGAGATCCTTGCAGCTGGACTGGTGTTATTTGCTCAAATTTCACGATCATGTGCTTTCCTTGTAAGGCATGCTTGTATCTTTGCTAATAAAATATATGTAGGGATACATGAACTTATACTGATGCATTATGCTACCAAACTCTTTTTATTTGTGATGGCAATACTAAAGCTGCATGCTTAATTGATGGTGGTTGGTATTTGATGATTATAGTGCCCATAGTGATGCGCCTTTGGTGTCTTTAGCACAATATTTACTAAAATTTAGTAACTAATGTGTTTGTGTCGAGGCAAAGAAATTGATGTACACGCTATGTTTGTTATGTGTAAAAAGAAATGGTATGGCAGTTCATATTAGGGTCTTCTATACTTTTTAGTATGTGATTTGAGTTCTAAGAATGGATTTTGTGTTTTGCAGAAACCTTTCCCATTCATCTTTAAAAGGATTCCTCGCACCGGAAGTTGGCTCTTTGAGCTCCCTGCAAGAACTGTATGTCTGCTATCTAGCGAAATTGTACTACTTTCATATATTATTAGTTTGTGTTTAAATGGGATGCTGTCATTGTTTATTGGACATATTACACTGTGTCGTGTTTCAGAATACTGGATAACAGTTTGCTCTTACAATGTTTTATATTTCAGAATATTGGATGACAATTTGCTCCTCGGGACAATACCCAAACAAATTGGCATGTTGAAAAGCCTTACAGTGTTGGATTTGAGCGTGAATAGGTTCTCAGGTCCCATTCCTCCGGAGATTGGAAACTTGACCAGAATTAAGAAAATGTAGGAAGTCGATGGCCCCTAAATGTTTTCAGTTTGTGTCTTATAATCGGTGTTGGTTCTCTATTTTATTTAACCTCCATTGTTTTTCTTCTTTTCCAGAAATCTTCACTCAAATGGGTTGACTGGTACTGTGCCCCCCGAGCTTGGTAAGCTGCAGACCCTTGTTGAGCTACGGTTAGATAGGAACAGACTCCAAGGGTCCATTCCTGGATGCAAGAATGCAAACTTTTCTGCTAGTGCACATGGCATGTAAGTGGTATTTTCTATCATTCTATTGACTAAGAGTTAACTACATATGATTTTCGTTTTATAGTTTGTTAGTCAACCAATATTACTCCTTCCAACATTTTTGAGCACGTGGCCTCGCATTTTTTTCTTCCTTTTTTCTGTTTCCAAGACATCCTGTTTCTAAAGGGAAGTTCATTGCATACATGTAACACCCTTCAGACTCAGAAACATGATTTATTTATTTATTTTATTTTTAATCTTAATTTTGACCTATGAATGAAAGAATACAAAGCAGTGGACGTGGTAATACTTTTTGGGGAACTAAAGAAAATGAGATCAAAACTCTTCTCATTGTTTTGACACGATAACAAGATACATTATGACAAGTTTACAACTATTTATTCATTCGAAATGTATTAAGATTCATGCATGATGCACTGAATGCTTATTGACTTTCTACAAGTGCATTAAGTGGACCATGAAAACGGCAGTGAGCATGAATTTAGGTGCATGGTTAACAGTTAGAATCTTTTTAGCTCTTTGTCCGAATATCAAATTATTAGAATTTGAATGTCTTTGGTTTTATTTTTGTCTTATGTCTTTTTTGTATCAGGTTTGCTTCTCATACTAATGGAACTGGTCTTTGCCAGTCACCTCGGCTAAAAGTTGGAGATTTCTCATACAATTTTTTGTTGGAAAAATTCCGCCATGCCTGATGTATCTTCCAAGGTACAACTTTTACAAATTCAAATATTATGATTCTACATAGTACCTTTAAGATCGGCATCATTAGATCCTAAACTATGTTTCCACAGGTCAAGTTTCCAAGGAAATTGCTTCCAAGATAAATACTCTACCTTGCAGAGAGATTCTCATATATGTACGGTACCCTTATGCCTTCTTCTTTACATATCTAAGATTCATTTTTCGCACAAGCAATTAGTGTTTCTGTCTTGGAAAAACACAAGGAATGCGCACCATTGGAAGCTTTTAAGGTCTCCAATTGTCAATATTTGACCCATCATAGAATCTAAAGAAGTTTACCACAAGTTTGTGGATTTAATATCACATTTGCACAACAGTTGAGTGATCCAGTTGATAAGGCCTCTTGTGTTTCTGCAAGAGGTTTGTGTTCAAACCTGTCATCCAACATTTGCTTGCCCTTACCTTAGGACTATTTTGGTTATGGCCTGGGGAAAAAATGCACATTGGTATAAGGCAAAGATTGATATTTGCATTTCTAAATTATGCTTCCATATTAATTCTGGAAATATTGTATCCTAACAAATGCAGGCAGTTGGGGAACACGCCTACCCCCTATCTAGTCGGTTGTCAAAGAAATTGGTAAATATAACATTATGCGCATGACACTGAACCTATCTGTACCTTACAGAATCTCATTTTGATGTTGGGATTTTCCAATATTGGAATATGTTTTAGTCAGGTTCTTTGACTAATTTACCGGAGTATTGCACTGGATCAATCTTTTTCCAAAACCTTCTTTATGTGGTGATGTGCTCCATAAGTGACCACCTGGATGGGAAAAGACTCAGATGATATGCTGGCTATCTATTTCTCATATATATATATATATATATATATATATATATATATATTAATATATATATATATATATATATATATATATATATATATATATATATATATATATATATATATATATGAAAAATTCAAGGTTATACCATGCCTCCTCAATTAGCCTATCATTTAAATCGAAGCAGGTTGATTTGAAATAGAAAGCACTATTAACTCCTCAAAACATTCCTCTGACTATTAATCAGCAAAAAATTGAGCATCTTATGACTTTTCAATTGACTTATGCATGGGCTTGCAAATATGTGCTCGCATGAGCAACACAAGCACGTGCTGAATCAGCTTCAATTGCTGTTCAGGTAATGTGTTTGAAAAATAATTAAAAAAAGGTCTTGTAAATCGTAAATGAGTTTCTTGACGTTAACTCTCACCGAAGGTTCTCAGGGATGTCTAGGTGTAACATATTGCAATCTCTTGCAAATGATCTTAATATGACAATATGTGTTTACTGTGATACAGGTGGATCTGCAAAGAGTCATGGTGCAGGAAAACAGACATATAAACATTTCAATCAAGAATCTAAGCATCAAAATCCACAGCAACCGGAATGGCTTCTAATACTGGAAGTGACCACAGGAGTTCTCATAATTGTTTTCTGTATCACTGCTACTATCACTGCTCTTACTAGATGCACTCCAAACCCTGCGTCAAGATCCCGTGGAAAAAAAGCACAAACTGGCAGGACCAGATACCAATTACAATTGGTAACTCTAAACTTATCATGCATTTTTGAAGTCTGAATTATGTGTTCATAGAATAGTTAAGAGTCTCACAGATGCTGCTGAATGCAGATGGTGAGATGCCGAAGAATGTGCCAAAGTTTAGCCGTCAGGATCTTGAAGTGGCTTGTGAAGATTTCAGCAACATTATTGGATCTTCTCCAGAGAGTATAGTATATAAAGGCACTATTAAAGATGGGCTTGAAATTGCTGTCATATCTCTATGTATCTCAGAAGATCAATGGGCAAACTATTATGAGTTTTACTTTCAGACCAAGGTAACTAATCCATCCATGTTGGGCCAGAATTGTAGAAAAATCTGTATAAGCAATAATTAGAAGCTAACTCTTCGAACTTCAGGTGGCAGATTTGGCCCGAATAAATCATGAGAACACATCAAGGTTACTTGGATATTGCAAAGAGAGTGACCCTTTTTCAAGAATGCTCGTCTTTGAATATGCATCTAATGGGACACTGTACGAGCACCTGCACTGTGAGTCCAAAGATCTTCATTTTGTTCCTTTAATTGACGCCTTCATGCCTTTTGAATGTGACAAATGTAACATCATTTCTTATTTTAGACGGCGAGGGTTGCCACTTATCCTGGCTTAGACGCATGAGAATTGCCCTGGGTATTGCTCGTGGGCTAAGGTACTTGCACACAGAGCTGCATCCTCCATTCACAGTATCTGAAATAAATTCAAGTACAGTATATCTTACTGAAGATTTTTCTCCAAAGGTATGCCATATTTGAAAATGCAGGAGATATGTCTATTGTTTGTATAATTAAAGTGTTGATGATTTTGGTAAAAGATGCAGTGGCAAAAAAAGCCAATAAATAGTAATTTTCTGAGGCAACTTTTCCAAGTATATAGCCATGAATGGATGAGTTAGCCGATTTGATGGCACACCCATTCACTTTGGCAGGTGGGCATAATAAGCAAGGTAGTTGTTTCCTGGGAGCATCAAAGCTGCTTCCATATACTTTGTCATGTGCACAATCTTTCTAGTATGAACGCCGGCCACTCTCCCATTCCTTTTTGTTTGTGTGCACACAAATTTGAATTTTGGGTTGGCCCTTGTTGGTTTAAAATTGGCTCACCAGCCCTGCCAAAATGTTGGCAAAACAAACATATCTCACAATACAACAAATTGGAAGGATATTGGAGATGATAATTAGAAATGATTACATTGGAGTATAATTAGAAATGATTACTTTTCCATCTGATTTACAAACCAGATAAATAAACAATTAAATATGTAAATAAATAAGCTTTTCTGTGCAGATTGTTGATTTTGAGAGCTGGAAAATGATATTTTCAAAATCTGAGAAGAACTACATTGCTAGTGGAGGTTCTCTTCATAGTTTCATGGGTTCGTGTGGACAGAAGCATATGGATATCCAGGGCAATACATATGCTTTTGGGGTTCTTTTACTAGAAATTATTAGTGGAAGGCCTCCTTATTGCAAAGACAGAGGGTGCTTGGTGGATTGGGTAAGCAAAACTTCTAATTTGAAATCATTGCACTGTTTGAATCCTACTAAAGCACTGAGACCTCTGAGTATCCAATTTCCTTAGTTGAGGCATAACTTTGATAGCTAATGCATCAGTTATGATTCATCTAAGAATCAAGCTATGGTGTTGCCTTCAAAATGTGGAGCAGTGAATAGTGTTTCTTTCTTATAATGAGAGAAAGTGCATGATGATTTTCATTAAACGCCAAACTGCATTTCTGCTTCACCCTGCTGACAAAATGTACACTTGTCTCTGCAATTCTTTCCCTTTTCATTTAAGTTTCACTTCAGATATTCATTTGTTTACTTTTAAGGAGTTGCTGAAACCTATCCACTAATTTTTATTGTAATTCCCTTATAGACAATATAATCCAAGTTACTGAAACATTCTTCTAAGCAGGAAACTATACAATAAAAACAAAATCCTACCCCTAAATCTCTTTGAATGAAAAAAAAGAGGAGAAAAATGAAACAAACAAAAGCCTTCAGAAGCTCTAAAGCCACAAAAACTACACATACTTCACTATCAATCTTGACATTAGCAAGTGTCCTGAGAATAGAGGATATTTTGTCAATTCAACTTCATCAATTAAAACAAGTCATGTAATAATTGTTACAGAAGAAACCAGAGAGGCCATTCTTGAGAATGAACCGACTGGTCCGATATTTATTTTGTCGTCTTTATTGCAGGCCATGGAGCATTTGCAGCATCCAGAGGAGATAGGCAAGCTTGTAGACCCTGAACTGAAAAATGTCAATGGGGATGACCTTGCTGTGATATGTAGTGTGGTTAGCCTGTGCATTGAACCTGATCCCTCTAAGAGGCCATCCATGCAAATAATAAGTGGAGTGCTGGAAAATGGAATTGACACTTCAGAGGATGCTGTTTTCAGGGATTCTTCTTTGGCCTGGGCAGAGCTAGCCTTGTCATCATAGTTACAGGCTTCTACACTGTAAATCTAAAATATATGCATGAAATACCTTGTTTCACATTTATTTTCTTCTTCTTTTCTTTTTGTTCCTTGAGAGTTTATGAGAGTTTGCATGGATGTAAAGGGGCATGTGTGGGAATCCAACATTTCTTGTGTACATTTGATTTATAAGTTGATATTTAGATTATTAAAATATAAAGAACAGTATCCTGATCTTTTGATTCTCCTTTTTGTAAGTATATGTGTCGATATTTTTTAAATTTTAAAACATGCAACAAATTAAGTCACAATTTTTTTGATTTAAACAAATTAAATATTTGTCTTAAGCATGCAACTAATATAAGAAATCAAAAGAAAAATTTAATTTGCTGGTCTGGGGTGACGTAACCGTGCATAAGCATTGCCCTAAAAGAAAGATGGTTGGCCTCTCGTCTGGACCTTGAAACGACCTCCTCTCCTAACGGTAAAAACTCTCTTGTTAGTTCACCAGCACCCAGCTTAAGACGATGAGCTAGACCTCTGTTCAGACAGAGATTTGTTGCCCTGAATGAAAAGAACAACTCCAATAATCACCATAATTTTGACAGAGTTTGAAGTAAAAATACGAGGAAGAGAGAGAATCTATTTTGGATATAACTGTTTTCTATACCAAGGATGAACGAAATAGGCTAGTATTTATGGCATTCGAACATACTGCAGCTGTAACACTCCCCGTGAGGATCGTGCACATTCAAGCTGTTGCAACAGCTCGAGATCATGCAGATCCGATCCACATTGAACGGATCCAAGGAGAACAGTCAAACCCCGAAAATCTAAACAGAATTTTGAATATTTTGGAATATCAGTGAAGCTACATGTCTCAATATTTCCTTCATGCTGGCAGATGAAATCATGCTGCCCTTTTGTTTTTCAGCAAACCATTGCAGAACAGTGAACAATCATGTACAGTTACCAGTGTACACATATACACATGCTCCTCTCATGACAGATATTTCTATCAATATTCATGTTTCATTCTCAAATGCTGTTTCAGTATGCAAGCTCTCGGCTCCAGTGCTACTTCTTGGCTGGAACTAATGAGATATAAATGACTGTGCAGTCTGATGTAGTTTTCCTATTATGCAATCTCTTTAAAGGTTCAATTTAAGCTGCTTTTCATTTATTCCTATCTTCCAGTGTTTGCTGGATAAACTACGGCAAGGATTTACAATAGTCATTACATACACTAATAGTGTGTACCATAAATGGATCAACAGAAAACTGTAATTTTTCCCTAATAAGCAAGAGCCACTGTCCTCGTTCACATCGAGAGCATTTAGAGCACTTTCACCCGTGCCCTGACAAAAAGCAGAGCAGCGTGTTTTTTCGGGAAAAAATCAATTTGCCCGGGCGCGCAGGCTCCTCGTGCCTGAGCTTGTGTCGAGACAGTGTGGGGCCCGCAATTGTGGAGGATGCTTTTGTAAATTTTAGGTGAGCCCCACTACTTTGCGTGGACAAAAAGAGCTGGGGGTGGAAGTGCTCTTAAGCATGACATCTGCTAACGTGCTCGACTCTCGAGATCTCCTGTTGTAGCTCGTGAGCACCATTTGTACTGTCCATACTTGTAAACCATACTGTAATATTCTTGTAATGTTGTGTCACGCTCTGTGATAACTGTGTACTTGTACTATTTCATTAGAATGTATATTACCACTGTGCTTCTGCACTCTAATTCTTTTCTGTATTGGGCTTACTGTACATATGTGAGGGTATCTCTGTCTTGCGTATGCACGTTGCAGTAACATCTCCGTATCTATAGGATCGGGACGTGATATGTATATTCATCTTTAACATGTATTGCTTTCTGATTTCATCAAAGGAATGTTAAGAATAGTTTTACCCTAAACTTTGGAAAGTGGCTGCATATCTTGTTTTCACTCAAGCATATGCAGAGAATAAACCAATGGTTATTCTTTTCATTGGTTTAATTCTGTTATTTGAGATCAGGCTAGAAATGCAAGTTTAATATTTTTCTAAAACTTTTATGAAAAATATCTGGACTGAAATGCACCTTTTGATGGCATGAAGGGCCTTTATGGAAAATAACCTAGGACTCGGTATGAATTTATCGAAAGTTTCTTCCAGAGAGTTTGGGGGTTTGAGAGAGATGAAAGAGATCGTTGTCGCATCGGAGATCGGAAGAAATGAGGGGTCGCCGGCGACCGCGGTGGCGGCGCCGCCGCCGGCGCTGGTGGAGCGCTTGAAGGATTATGGCCAAGAAGACGCTTTTGCCTTTTGGGATGAGCTCTCATCTGAAGAGCGCGACGTCCTCGTTAAAGATATTCAGGTAATTTCGCACACTCTGGTCTCCTCTCTCTCTCATCGATCTCGATCGATGCAGCCGTATCTATTAGCATTTAGTTCGATAAAGATGGAGTTTACTGCAATTTGCACGGATTGCCGTGTCTCTTGGCTGATTCGTTCTTCAGATTTGATCGCTCAGCTGAACTTTCACTGGCATCATACTTTAGTGATTCTCGTTTGTAGATTAGGATATATCTCGTAATTTATTTAGTCGAATTTTGGAGGGATACGTGTTGGGAATTTAAATTCATCTATAATGCGGAATAAAAGGCCATGGATCAAAGAATCATATACAACTCAAGATAATGAATCAAAACCCTAATTATGCAATACTTAAATCACCATACCTGAGGCCATTGATGACGATTGAATGAAGACCTTGATTCCTTTGATGAATTGAAGAAGAAGATCCTGCAAACCCTAAAGCAAATTGATCCTCTTTTCTCTTCTCCTTTTCTTTTCTCAAAACTTCTCTATTCTTTTCTGATGGAGCGATACGCGATAAAAATCAACGTTTATTTTGATTTCTTTACAGGAGGAGAAAAGTGGGTCGCACATTTGCAAAAAGACCCCTTGAAAATAAACCTTTCCATCATGGTATCTTTTCTATTTTCAAGTGACCAAATAACTATATAAATGTGACAATTATATGGGCATCCTTATATCAGTTAAACTTAATAGGAATCCAATGCAAATACCAAGGTTAAGTGGGCCACTTTAATATGAGATTAACATTCTCCCACTTGGACCACTACCGATTAGGTTAAAAACTTTAGAAAACAAAATAAAAGAAAAGACTCCTTTTGAAAATCATTTTGACTCCATTGGATTCCATACAGAAAAACCTGACACGTGCACGAATTTAAAAACAACAACTGATAAGCTCAAATCTGTAATACTGTAATACTGCAATTAGCTTAGACTATCAATGCGAGTCATAGCGGTTATACAACATCCACGTCATACTCCCTTCTATGTACCACAACATTGATAACCCTTACTAATTGAGTCCATAACCATAATGACCCCTGTAATTGTCTTGTAAAGACATTTCCTGTTTAACATACATCCATACAAAATATGTGTACACACAATTGGATAACAGGAAATAGAGAAACAAACTGTTATTTGTACAACAATGTCAATTACACAGGTACCATATACATATTTACAGATTACCCAAAAGACCCATCCTTACAACATGTTCCTTAAATGTCTTTGGAGGCAATCCTTTAGTCAATGGATCAGCAACCATTAAGGTGGTACTTATACTTTCAATTGACACCTTCTGTTTCTCAACTCTTTCTCTAACCACCAAGTACTTCAGTTCTATGTGCCTAGAACCATTAGAGTACTTACCATTCTTAGAGAAAAATACGGCTGCTGTATTGTCACAATATATCTTCAGCGGCCTGGCAATAGAGTCAACTACACCAAGTGCTGAGATAAAATTCCTCAACCATAGTGCATGATTTGTGGCTTCAAAACAAGCTATGAACTCAGCCTCCATCGTGGAAGAAGCAATGAGAGACTGCTTCACACTCTTCCACGAGATTGCTCCACCTGCTAGCAAGAAAATAAATCCTGAGGTAGACTTCCTGCTATCTGGGCAACCACCAAAATCTGAGTCTGAATAGCCGACCACCTCCAACTGGTCTGATCTACTGTATGTGAGCATATAGTCCTTTGTCCCCTGAAGATACCGCATAACCTTCTTAGCCAACTTCCAGTGCTCCATTCCTGGATTGCTTTGGTATCTTCCCAACATCCCAACTGCATAACTGATATCTGGCCTGGTACATGTGCTTGCATACATCAAGCTCCCAACAGCTGATGCATACGGAATTTTCTTCATTTGACCTTTTTCTAAGTCATTTCTGGGACACTGGCTACCTCTTAATCTGTCACCCTTCTGAATGGGTGCAGGACTAACTGAACACATTTCCATATGGAATCTTTCCAAGACTCGATTGATATATCCTTTCTGAGACAATCCTAGCAATCCTCGAGATCTATCCCTGAAGATCTCTATGCCAATAACATAATTTGCCTCACCCATATCAACCATCTGAAAGTTCTTGGTTAGATAACTTTTAGTTTCATACAGCAAACCAAGATCACTACTGGCTAATAAAATATCATCTACATACAGAACCAAGAAAATAAACTTGCTCCCACTGATCTTTAGATATATACACTGATCAACAGTGTTTTCTGTAAATCCAAAAGAGGTAATGGTATCATTAAACTTTATATACCATTGCCTGGAAGCTTGTTTAAGTCCATATATAGATTTCTTTAATTTACAAGCCAAGTGTTCTTGTTCTTTAATTGCGAACCCTTCAGGTTGCTCCATGTAGATATCCTCATCCAAATCCCCATTCAGAAAGGCAGTTTTCACATCCATTTGATGTAACTCCAAATCATAATGAGCTACAAGTGCCATAATGATTCTAAGAGAATCCTTCTTAGATACTGGAGAGAAGGTCTCTGTATAGTCAATGCCTTCTTTCTGAGTAAAACCTTTGGCCACAAGTCTAGCCTTATATCGTTCGATATTGCCTTTAGAGTCGCGCTTGGTCTTAAAGACCCATTTACACCCGACTTTCTTACAGTTATAAGGCAATTCAACGAGATCCCAGACTTGGTTTTGGTCCATAGATTTTAACTCATCTTTCATAGCATCAACCCATTTACTAGAATCATTGCATTCTATGGCTTGTGAAAACGAAACTGGATCTTTATTTACCCCAATATCAAAATCAGATTCCTGTAGATATACCACATAATCATCTGAAATGGCAGATCTTCTTTCCCTTTGAGATCTTCTCAAAGCTGCCGGTTGTGGTGGTTCTACAACATTTTCAATGGGAATATCCTCATGGAGTGGTGAACCAACATTAATTTGTTGTTCTGGAATCTCAACTTGATGATCAAGCTGAGGTACAACAATTTCTCTTGAAGGAAAGGTAATTGGGATATTTACCCTTACAACTTCAAGATCTACTTTTCTTGGTTCATCACTCCCACTAAATTCACCATTCTCTAGGAATCTGGCATTACCAGTTTCAACTATTCTTGTACTATGGTTAGGGCAATAAAATTTGTATCCCTTAGACTTATCTGGATAACCAATGAAATACCCAGATATTGTTTTTAAGTCTAATTTCTTTTCTTGTGGGTTATATATTCTGGCCTCTGCTGGACAACCCCAAACATGTAAATGTCTTAAACTGGGTTTCCTACCAGTCCACAGCTCGAAGGGAGTTGTTGGGACTGCCTTACTAGGAACCCTGTTTAAGATATACATAGCAGTCTTTAAGGCCTCACTCCACAATGAATTGGGTACTTTAGAGAAGCTCATCATGCTCCTAACCATATCCATAAGAGTTCGGTTTCGCCTTTCAGCAACACCGTTCTGCTGAGGCGTACCAGGCATCGTGTATTGAGCACAAATGCCACGCTTTTCTAGGAATTTGGCAAATGGGCCAGGATGTTGTCCTGACTCATCATATCTACCATAATATTCACCACCTCTATCTGATCTGATGATTTTAACCTTTCTATCTAACTGTCTCTCGACTTCTGTAATGAACACCTCAAGGATGTCAACAGCCTGAGACTTTTCATTAATTAGATAAACATAACCATACCGTGATAGATCATCTATAAAGGTAATGAAATATCTCTCTCCAGTAAAACATGGAATGGAAAGAGGTCCACAAATATCTGTATGAATTATTTCAAGGAGGTCTTTACTTCTTGTGGCACCTTTCTTAGTGTGTTTAGTTTGTTTTCCTTTTATACAATCTACACACACATCAAAATCAGTGAAGTCCAGGTCATCCAAAATCCCAGTCTTCACTAATCTTATTATTCTATCCCTGGAGATATGCCCCAGTCTTCTATGCCACAAGATAGAGGATTTTTCATTTATTAAGCCACGTTTTATACCAACATTCGAATGCAGAGACAATAAAGATTGTGCAAACTCATCATTCAATGAAATTTTATATAATCCATCACATAAAATTCCATGCCCAACCGGCATTGAATTATACATTAAAGAGAGTTTTCCACAACTAAATAAAACAGAATATCCAAAAACATCTAATTTGGATACAGACATTAAGTTCCTGGAAATTGAAGGTACATAAAAAGTATCCTCAAGATTCATCTGATGACCTGTCTCCAAAAGTAGTCGATAAGTACCAACATATTCGACCTCCACTTTCAGACGGTTCCCCATAATGATGAATCTCTCACTTTCCTTCGGTTTCCGGGTTGTAAGGAATCCCTGCATTGAATTAGTTATGTGAGTTGTGGCTCCAGAATCAATCCACCAAGTGTTAGAAGGAACTTCAGCAAGATTTGATTCATAACATACAAAAGAAAGATTTGTACCTTTCTTTTCGAACCAAGCTTTCCTCTTGTTGCAGTCCTTCTTCACATGTCCCTTTCTGCCACAGAAGTAGCATTTGACAGTGAAAGCTTTTCTATGACCTTGGCTACTTTCCCCATGGTCATTTCCTTTCTTTGATGGAAATTTCTTACCTCTTCCATATTTACTTTTCTTATGGATACCCCCTGAAGTTACTGCCAACACTGAGTGCTGTCCTTCTTGCCTCAGTCTCACCTCCTCTTGAACACACATACTAGTTAGCTCATTCAAGTTCCACTTATCCTTATGAGTATTGTAGTGGATCTTGAATGGCCCAAACTGTGAAGGAAGTGAGTTGAGGATGAATTGAACCAAGAAGGACTCATCAACCTTCATACCCAGTGATCCTAGCTTAGCAGCCTTGTCAGACATGTTCAGAATGTGTTGCTGAACTCCTCTATTACCATCATATTTCATGGTGGTAAGTTCAGCTATTAAGGTACCAGCTAATGACTTATCTGCTGACTTAAATCGGTCCTTTACTGCAGACAAAAGTTCCGATGCACTAGTAGTATGTGGGAGAGAAGTCTTGATGTTATTAGTTATGGTCATCTTTATGAACATTAGACTGAGCCTATTAGACCTCTCCCAAGCTTTGGCATGGCTGACCTGTTCTGCTGTACTCTCAGCAGTTACTTCATCAGGTTTGTCAACTATTAAGGCCATGTCTAGGTCTAGGACACCCAGTGTAAACTGAACATGTTCATACCACTCTAAGAAGTTTGTACCATCCAAGGCCGGAATGCTAGTGGCATGTGTGTGAAGAGAAGTGGGGACGTTCACTGAAACATAATAGGACATAGCTCACATTAGGCCACGAATCAATACAATAACTTTAAATTTAATTAAGATGAACTATTGATATCAGTGTTTTAAAAAACCCGTTATATAACCCGTTATAACTCGTTATATAACGTAACGTCGACCAATCGTTATGTAACAGATATAAAAAACACAACGTTTGATAACTATAGTTATTTTGCCCATAACTTACGTTACATTACGTTATTAACGTAACGTACCGTAACCTACGTTATGGTGCAAGTTACTTTTTATAAATCCCCCATATTCTCCCAGTTTATGGCAAAAAAAAATCCCCCAAATTCGCTCGCTCGCTCGTCCTCTCTACAACCTCGTCGTCATCTCCTTGTTCGGCATCGAGAAAAAAAAAAGACATGCCTCTTTCTGATCAAGAACAAAAGAAGAACTACTTCTAGCGGTTCTCCGTCGTGGTGGTTCTCATCAGCGTCGTCTCTAAACGGGGGTTCTCCGTCTCCAAGCTCATATAAAACCTCTCTCCCCTGATCTCTCATTCTTCAGGCTCTCCCAGATCTCTCCCCCTCTCGATCTCTATCTGCTCTCTCTCCCCCTCCCGATCTCTCGCTCGGCTTTCTCTCCTGATCTCTCTCTTCTCGAGAGAGAACAAAAAGGGTGATAGGGGAGAGAGCATAGAGAGATCGCGAGTAAAATATCAGAGAGAGTGAAGGACACGGGGGTATAATTGAATAGCATATTATAAATTGAATTATAAATTATAATGAATAGCATGACTAAAAAATTATGAAATTATGACTGAATTATGAATTATTGTAGATTGAATTATGAATCTTTGTGTAGATTGAATAGCATGGCTAAGAATATGAATTATAATGAAATATGCGGATTATATTGTTGTTTGTGTAGATAAAATTATGAATTATAACTTGTGAATGTGAAAAAATATTGTGATACTTACTAAAAATTGTTGTGAGACTTCCTAAATGTGTGATATATTGTTTTAATATTTTTTTAGATTTTTTTAAAATTATTTTCCTATTTATAAATTTTTTTAATATAGTGTGTATATATATATAATTATTTTTATTAAATAAATATTAAATCGTGTAACCTACGTTATGTGTTACGTTATAACCTATATTAACATAACAGAAGAAAAACGTTACTATTACGTTATCGTTATTTTAAACATTGATTGATATCACTCAGATTTCTCCTTTGGGCGAAACCTAAGCATATCTAGTGTTCACTCTTTAGGTGAGAACTTTTATCACCTACGTAGGTCTAATATAATTTATGCCAACTTAGATAGTAAGTCATGTTACCTTTGGGTATTCACTTCTACACCACTAGGTTGCATAAATTACACTATCCTACCCCGGTTCATAATTATTCGAAAGAGACTTTCCTTTGGGCCAGTCCCAATCTCCTAACTAGAACCGCCACCGAGAATATTATTGCCTTTAATGTCTACCTCATTAACATGTCTTTTATGTAGTTGTATATTCATAAGGTTTACTAACCTAGGTCACTTTGGCAACTACTAAATCAATAAGCCTTATGAATACAAACTAACCAATAATATTCTCTAATTCTATTATTTGTGTAATGCCATAATACTACAATACATTACTTGACCAAACATCAATCAATATTAACACAATAGCTTAAATGTGTTAACAATCATTAATGATTGAATTAAGCAACAATTAGTCGACTACATAGTATTATTAGTCGACTTGGGTCAAGTCAAGTCGACTACAGGTTTAGGTCTAGTCGACTAGGGCAAACAAGGATTAGTCGACTATACCTACATGACTAGTCGACTACACATTTTATCAGTCGACTAGGCCAAAATTACAAGTCGACTAGAAACTTTATCAGTCGACTACAAATATTATTAGTCGACTCCTGTTAGAATCCAAACTCTCGGTTAAATATTAGTCGACTTGGCCAAAAGGTTAGTCGACTATACACTTTACTAGTCGACTAATCAAAAACCCAAGTCGACTCCTGTTAGAAACAGAGAGTCGGGTAACTTTCGGGATGGACTATTAGTCGACTAATCAATCCCTATAGTCGACTAATAGCCCACGATCCAGTTTCCGAACAGCAGTTCCAGATTATGCCCGAATCCCAAAAATTATGGAAAAATCGGGGAAAATTAGGGAAAATTAGGGTTTCTAAAATCCTAAATTTGATCCTTATTAATTGCATAATTAGAGGAGTGTGAATCATGATTAGGGTTTCCAAGAATCCTCTTCAATTCTACAATTAAAGGTCAAAATCTGGATTTCATGAATTGTTAATCAAAACCCTAACTTTTCATAATTCCTAAATCCAAGATGTATCGATTCTTTAACCTGGCTCTGATACCAAATGTTGGGAATTTAAATTCATCTATAATGCGGAATAAAAGGCCATGGATCAAAGAATCATATACAACTCAAGATAATGAATCAAAACCCTAATTATGCAATACTTAAATCACCATACCTGAGGCCATTGATGACGATTGAATGAAGACCTTGATTCCTTTGATGAATTGAAGAAGAAGATCCTGCAAACCCTAAAGCAAATTGATCCTCTTTTCTCTTCTCCTTTTCTTTTCTCAAAACTTCTCTATTCTTTTCTGATGGAGCGATACGCGATAAAAATCAGCGTTTATTTTGATTTCTTTACAGGAGGAGAAAAGTGGGTCGCACATTTGCAAAAAGACCCCTTGAAAATAAACCTTTCCATCATGGTATCTTTTCTATTTTCAAGTGACCAAATAACTATATAAATGTGACAATTATATGGGCATCCTTTATATCAGTTAAACTTAATAGGAATCCAATGCAAATACCAAGGTTAAGTGGGCCACTTTAATATGAGATTAACAATACGTGCACAGCAAATATGTGATCGTTTTAGTAACGTTTTTCTCACCCCCCCCCCCCCCCCCCCCCGTAAATGGATGCACACTAAGAAAGTGGTGTTTTCGTGACTGTATTGAATTTTAGGGAGAATCAGTTGATTTCTGTAGCAAAATTGTCTTCAGTGCTGTGATTTAATCCTAAAAAAATTCTCCTGGATGTTTTTTTTGAAAGATAGCATAGATGATTCAGCTAAAGAAAATTAAAGAACAAATTAGACAAAGTGGTAAGCTCAGTTAGTCAAGACAGAAGGGGAAAAAAGGGAATCATGTCAGCCCAGAAAACATCAATTCTTCCTATAGCGTTGCATATGCACATTTCTATTGTATTTATTTTACTAAAATGTTTCTTTTTAAAGTTTTGAGTGAGATCCAGGTATGAAATTTGAAGAGATGAAGCGTTAAATTTGAGGTCTTACAATGTAAAACTGTCAACCATTGATTTAGAAGTATTTAAAGAAATGTTGAGTGTTACCCCGGTAAATTGTCATGTGAAAAAGTGTCTTTCTAATTTTACCTTCTCGCTGTTAGGGGAATGATAATTCCTCTCCATCATTTAATGTATCTCTTAATTAAATAATTCTTAGACTGAAGTGTAGAAGTAGGATTTTCTTATAATCTCATTTGTACTAAATATAGGACCTCCTGTTCGATTGTTAACTTTACCTATGAAACACTGCATCTTGAACGTATTATGACCATTTGTACCTGTCATACTTCAGAGCTTAGATCTTCCAAGGATCGACAGGATAATTCGTTGCTCACTTGGATCTCAAGGTAATCTTATATGCTTTAGGATATTTTTTATAATTAAGTTTTAGGCTTCATTTATTGTACAGTACTGCATACACTTCTCTCTTTGTATAAAATTAGGCCTTCCAGTGCCTGCAATTGAACCAGTGCCAGAGGCCAGTGTCTCAACTGTGGAAGAGAGAACTCTCGAAGATAGAGAGAGGTGGTGGAAGAGAGGGCTGAAGGCCATCTCAGAAGGCAAGTTAGCCGTTGTACTTTTGTCTGGTGGACAGGTACTTCATTCCCTAATACCTTCAAGAAACACAAGTTATTTCCTGAGACCAATTTAATTTTAATTTCTGAAAAATTTGTAACTAAAGAAGTGATAAATGATTAGGTGTCACATTTTCATTCTGTAACCTCTTTTATCAAACCAATGTTTAAAAACTAATTAGATGTATTTTCATGTGAGTTTCTTTTGGACATTAAGTACTCATGGGGCCATACATGGATGCCACTTTCATCTTCTGATGAATGAAAATCACATTGCCTGAAAATTTTAATTTGTTATGATCCCTGTACCTTTACTAAATATTATTTTGTGAATGACATCAGAGTTATATTAGGGAAGTTAGATGTAGAAAATTTCACTTTCTTATGTAGAAGAAGATTGATACAAAGGACTGATCTAATGTGTAGACTAATTTCAATTTAGTTATAGTTTTATATATAGAGATATTAATACTAGAAGAAAGTCGTACAAACACTGCAATTTGAAAGGTAACCAACACAATGTCCAAGTATTCTAGGTACTTGGCAATTTACTTTATATAATCTGGATATGAATGTTTATAATTATAAATCACATCCATAATTTTTTAATCTGATTATGCATTAATAAAAGAAATTTGTAGAGAAGGTGCATTGTGAGGGATAATTACAATGGGTAATTAGAGGTGTATGACCCTGGCAGTGTGGCTGTCATTAGAGGCGTATGACCCTGGGAGTGTGGCTGTCAGAGCATTTTTTTTTATATGATACTCTGAATATCAAATTGTTCTATAATCTATATAATCAAATATAGTTTTGCCACTTTTGCTACTTTTTCTCTAGGAGAGACCGGGATGCTTTCATGGAATGCAGAAAACTCAGTTTGTGTACAAGTGGCCTACTGCTCAAGGATAGTATTTACCTGTGCAATTTCATTGTTTGTTACTGCATTAAAACTGGGTGAAAGGAGACAAAAAACTATGACAAAGAAGCAACAGCTTATGAAGGCCCTTCTTCTTCTTCTTTTTTTTTCCGTTTTTTTGGGGGTGGTGTTATACAAAGAGCACTACCAATTCATGATTTGTGTTGCATCTTAAATTAGACTAATCCCATAAAATTAGACTAATCTCTTATTGCCATTCCTTTTTTAGACGAGCGTCGTCATTATCATGATCACATCTAAGTCAAGTCTTTTCCCATCAAAATGGGGTCATCTGTGGAGCAAGGGACCATGAAAGATTCAATAAAGTTATATGACCGGTTGTCAACCTAATAGTCTACTCTTTTTTAATTAGTGCCAAATGTTTTGCCAAGGAAACTATGGACAAGAGAGGGGTTTGCCATAATTGTATAAGACCAGTTGGTGTCCTAGACCATGGAAAGGTCCATCGGAAAGGAAAGGTGATGGATTTTGTATTGTGAATCATATTGCGCGGAAAGATCCAAAGAGCCAAACAGATGAATTTTCATTCTGTTTGCAGAGGCTAATGTAATAAACTCTTTCATCAAAGAGGGGATACATTTTTAGAATTTTTATTGGAAAGCTAACCTCCTTGTGGAGAATGTGTAGGAGACGAATGTTAGAAGCTCGTGTAATCTAATGTGGTTAAAGGACTTTGCCCTCCATCTCTATTCTTGGAAACCACATCACTTGAAGGTCCAATTATATCTTACACCATTTAGTTGTATGTTCCTCCTTCTCCGTCTCCTTGTTTTTAGTCTGGCATGAATGGAGTTCTAATCCTCAGACCTCTTTTGCAGGATTGCAAGAGAATTAGCATTGTTCTACAGTAGTAGCAACACTTGTGTACTTGTTGAACAATGCATTTCTTAACCACCATCCTAATTAACATATTGAGACTCTAAACATAATTAGTTGTTGATACTGTCCATTGCTTGTTAGGTTCATTATAGAATACTCAGTTTTAGAAACTCAATGGACTTTTCACTTCATAGATTTTTCTTTAAAGGCAATGAGTTAATTAGCTTGATTTATACAACAAGCAATATAATCATGATTGTAAATCTTTGCTGTTTGTTGTAGGTGTACTTATTTAATATGATGGTTCCTCATTTAAAACCTAACTTTGTGCATTTTATCTCGTCAAACCTCTACCGGGGTTAGAATATAAATTGATGATTCTTGATTTGTTTGGAATTCTACTCAGGGCACACGACTTGGGAGTTCAGATCCTAAAGGTTGTTTCAGTAAGTAATTGTCCTCACTTCTAACATCTTGATCTGTTGTTGTTGTCCCTTTTCGGGGTTATATGGAATTGGAATTCTAACTCGTTAGACTCTAGAATGTTAATCACTTTCTATCAAGAAGCAAGTGTACTGCTGCAATGATTTACCTGATGTATTGACTTTTCCATTTTGAATGTGGAGTTTGCATACCACATGTTACCCCCATTAAATTATCAATCATGTGATTCATTAATGAATGGATATCGATATGACCTTTCTCAATGTTGTTCCTCTGAAATCTGAGTTATATGTGTAGACATTAGTTATAGCCTGCCAAATTGTCGAGCACTTCATTCTTTGAACATTGGTGTTTTATGTTTAGAAATGCTAAAGCCCTGATTTGCTAAATGTGCAAACCTTCATTTGTCATGACCACGATCATGACCGCAGTCTTTTTTGGGTTCAACATCTTCATTAGGTCCTCAGAGTGACAGATCTAGGAAGGCCGCTTGCTCCATCAAATTAAATAAATTAAATGTTGCAAGAGAAAAAGAATAGAAAAAAAAACATATGAAGACTGCCTTGTTCAACAACATGTTTACTGGGCAGCCCTCGTGAGAAATGAATGAGAAAAACTCATTTAGGGTCTGACTGTTACTCCTTCACAGAATACCCTTTATTGACCTCAAATAAGTCTTTCATGTATATAATAAGCTCCAATCATTTTCTATAGTCAACAACATGCACAGACACACACAACCACATCGCTTAAACCATTTTAAATAAGAATGTTAAATATATGTGCTGCTATTAGAGTAATAAAATTAATCAACTACAGCATATGTGACCTGTCATTAATTTCTGTTTGAAGGAAGTAATTTACTTGTCAGTGAAAACGGATATTAAATCCTTTCATTTGTAGAAGGTTTTCCCACAACCACAGTTACAGATTTCACGAATCTTTTGGAAGATTCACAAATTGTTCACAACTTGTTGTGGAGTGAACTATTCACATGTTATTCATCACTTGGCGAATTAATTGTCAAGTGCGAGAATAATACATGGAGTGCGCACTTGATTCACATTTTTCACAAATTATTTTCTTCACAATTTCCCCCACAAATTGATAGGCATTCAAGACATCTCTGATGAAAAAGCTACCTCCTCTCCTGCAGCCTTAGATATTCAAACTCCAGATCTTTTATTCATAAATGCATAACCTCCATGCTGTACTACTAATTCAGTTGTCTGAGTACGATCTTTCCCTAATTCCAAACTTCTTAAACTCGTTGAATTATTTGTAATGAGGAACTTGTTGCTATGGCACAACCAGCATAGCAACACATGCTATTGTAATTGATGAACATCTACTGTTTTTTCTCATGACTGTTTAAGGTTCTGATGCCAGTCAGTTCTTCTGTGCTTCCAGTATACTGAAATACTGGTTTCCAGTAATTTTCTTTTTTAATGGAACCAGTTGCTTACTTAATTCTGTCTATCTCTTGCTTCAGATATTGGACTCCCATCTGGGAAGTCACTTTTCCAACTTCAAGCTGAACGTATCTTATGCGTTCAAAAACTCGCAGCTCAATCTACTGATAGTAAGATAAGTCAATTAGTTTACCAATTTGTACTATATATTTAACTGTCAGGTTAACCTTATATGGTGTACCTTGCAGATTCACCTGGTTCACCCATCCACTGGTACATAATGACTAGTCCATTTACTGATGATGCCACCCGCAAGTTTTTTGAAAGTCACAAGTATTTTGGCCTGGAAGCTGATCAAGTAAAAAAAAAATAATAATAAAGAAATTGAGCTAATCCTGTTCTCCATTTTGTATTTAAGAATTCTCATCAGCTGACCTTTTTCCTTACCTTTGGTGGAAGGTTACCTTTTTTCAACAAGGAACTATACCCTGTGTTTCTCGGGATGGTAGATTTATCATGGAGACTCCATACAAGGTATGGGCTCTTCTTTCTTATGTACATAAGACATGAGTGTAATTTTGGCTGTTTCTATGCTCTTTAATGTCATCACTAACTTCAACTAATTTAGATTTGCTATTGTTTACTTGTTTTAACTTGTTTATTTCAACTCAGTCACGCCCTTCCCTCCTTCTCATCCTTCCTCTCTCGAACCCACCCACCACTCAGTGATACACTGATTCTTCTCTCATTAAATATTAGTGTAGACCAGACCTTCGGGATCTGCAGTATCTTACTTTGTAATGCAGAAACGGTGAACTTATGATTCGAGACCATTTATCCTATCCATAAGCTTATATTCATATATTTTTGCCGCTTGTATGCATAAATATTTGTCGCTTTTGTTCCATGATATAGGAAGAACAAAAAGCACATAGAGATTGAAAAAAGTTTTCTGTTAAAGTAAAAAAATCAAAGACAAGATTTGCTGCAAACAAAGTCAACACACTGAGGATGGAGACAAGATATGTTTAGCTATACCTACAAAGTTACAAACCAAAGGTTCTTTTTTCCCCTCCACTTGGTAATGAGGATATGAAGAAAGGCAATCTCATGGTTGGAAGGGAAAGTGCATAACCTACAAAGAAGGAGAATCATGGGATCCGGAAGGAAGAAAGGTGATTTCGTGTTGATAATGAAAACACATAACCTTAGAAAAATGAAAGTTCAAAAAAAGGAACTTAACAAAATTACCGGATAACAATAAAGGATATTTTAATATCCATCATAAATTGTTAATATTAAAATGTTCAAATAAAACACTATAACCTGAAGTTATGAAATGAATTTCAAGTTAATTAAAAAGCACTAGTTACTTTCAGAACTTATCCGTTATTAGGAAAGCAAGAGAATTATATAAATGCATCTACAAATCAGTTTGAACCGTGAACGGTGAACCTTATCCTATTAATGCATTAGATTTTAACTTCTACTCTTGAATATGCTCTAGTATGTCTGTGGTATGCAATATATTTTAGGATATATCAAAAATAAGTATTTGACATGTATCCATCAAGTATCAAAGTATATGTGTGTTTGAAACATGTAAGTCCAATGTACCCATGCTTCATAGTACACTGAGCACACAGTCTAAAACACTCTTTTAACAAATAAAAAAACAAACCCTGATCTCACCTTATTCCTAAATGGGTAAATTTCACCTTATTCTAAAACTAACCAAATTAAGTCAAATTAAACCCTAATAAGAAAATAACTAATCCAACCATGTTTACCTTTATATTTACCTATTCTTATATTTTGGAGGCTATTGAGCCTAAGTAACTATAAAAGAGATATTTATTTATTCCTATATTTAACTACGAAGAGGCATGTATACGTAGGTTGTGCTCCATCACTAGAATAAAAATCTAAATGGAGAGAGATGAATGTATGACTATTGATTGCTCAAGCTTCATTAGTCTATAGGGTAGAACATGGATAAAAAAATTTAGTCACATTGTTTATTAGAGCTATCTATCTATCAGTTATATATATGTGTGTGTGTGTGTGTGTGTGAGAAAAATGTATATCAGCCTGCGAGCTGAGAGTACTTTGTCAGCCTGCGGTGACGTGACTCAATTTGTTACCTCACTGACTTGTGGCCCGCTTTTAGGAAGAAGTTAAATTACCAAATACCCCCTTTTCGATAACTTTTCTTATTGTTTATTATTATTTTCCCCCCTTTTTTTGCCGCTCTTTATAGGATTTAGGTTATTGTATATAAATTACTTTTCGCCCTATTTCCTTACCTCTTTTTTGAAAGATCTAGTTTCTACTTTTCAGCCTGCGATAAAATTTTTTCTGAAAATATAAAATCTTTTCAGATCAATTTTTTTCAGCCTGCGATAAAATTCTACTTTATAGTTTAATTTAAACTGCGACTTTAGTCAGAGACTTTGGTCGCTGTGTACATTTAAACTGCGACCTTAGTCAGAGACTTTGGTCGCAGTGTACATGGTTAATTGCGACCAATGTCGCAGTGTTGTTATTGATAAAGATGGCCAGCAACTGCAATCTAGGGTTGCATTACATGGACTGCGACTTAGGTCGCAGTACGTTAAGTAAGTGTTTCCTTTATATTAACATGCATAGCGACCAAGGTCGCAGTGTTGTTTTATTAAGTGTTGTTTTGGATTAAGTCATTTTTTGAATCTAAATGAAAAATAAAAAGTTTGCTGAGGGGACGCGATTTGGAGTCACTCCGAGAGACGCGGCCTGTCATAAAGATTTTATGAGATCTTTAAACGTCAAGTCTACGTTGACTACGCGTCGGCTCTTCATTCGGTTTAGGCGTTAATGTCTTTTAATGCCAAACTGGCGCTGGCGGTTGGAGACCATTAAAGCCGACGGTTCTGATTAATGAACCATTAATTATGGTTATTATGGGCTGCCTATAAATAGGGCTCACCCTCTCCCTTTAACAGCCCATAATTAGACTGTTTTCTTTCGAGAGCAATTGCTCTGAGAATTTCCGCCTTCTTCAGAGTCTCTAACAGGGGCCTGCCTCCATGGATGAAGATGACCCTATGGACGAACTTGATCGATGTTCGTCCACAAGGGAAGAAGTCATGGTCCTCGTCGTTTACAAGGGAAGAAGTCATGATCCCTGACGAGGACTTAACCCTCACCAAGATCTCCTCGGACTTGATGCACCAGTCAAGCTTGCTGGCATGGCATGGTCAGAGTGGGTATGGCGGCGGGGATGTGGTGGATATAGTGGTGGGTAGTATACCTTGTGAGGTCTCACTCTCCCTTTAACAGCCCATAATTAGACTGTTTTCTTTCGAGAGCAATTGCTCTGAGAATTTCCGCCTTCTTCAGAGTCTCTAACAAGGGCCTGCCTCCATGGATGAAGATGACCCTATGGACGAACTTGATCGATGTTCGTCCATAAGGGAAGAAGTCATAGACCTCATCGTCCACAAGGGAAGAAGTCATGGTCCTCGTCGTTTATAAGGGAAGAAGTCATGATCCCTGACGAGGACTTAACCCTCACCAAGATCTCCTCGGACTTGATGCACCAGTCAAGCTTGCTGGCATGGCATGGTCAGAGTGGGTATGGCGGCGGGGATGTGGTGGATATAGTGGTGGGTAGCATACCTTGTGAGGTCTCAAAACCTCCTCTCTTACCCCAGAAGTGACATCGAGGAAATTCCATGCTCACTGGATAACCTTCTGGTGGAAGAGATGTTCATCAACGAAGGATCGTATCCCGCCACTTTGGAGGGTCAGGTGGAATCGGAGGATTCTGCTGCCACCAGACCTCAATAACACCATTGCTCTTAGTCAACAAGGGCTCTTTTGATGTTTAGTCGTGCATCACAGTGCAATCGGCTTCGATCGTCGCCACAGTGTCCAATCCTCGTTTGGCGCCCTTCCAAACATCCTGTACTTGAAATCATATGCGGCTTTAAGGAGTGAGTGCAGCCTCTGAGAGAGAGGGACTTCTTTGTACTGCTGTATTGTAACACTCAATCTTATTGTATAAGAGAGCGTTTTTTGTATCATTTTCACATGCCTGAACATAAATGCCTGGACATAAATAAAAAGCATATTTGTTTTTTAATAAACTACGACCTTGGTCGCAGTCATGCATTGCAAACAAAACTTGGACTAGAGACGACACTGCGACCAAGGTCGCATAAGACTACAGTGCAAACACAAACAACTGCGACCAGGGTCGACATTGCGACCAAAGACTGCGACTAAGCAACTGCTGCGGTGACGTGTCACCTCGTCGCAGTGTTGTTGATTAAGACTATAGACCAGCAACTGCGACCAAGGTCGCAGTGTATTTATTAAGTCTGCGTCCAGCAACGGCGACCAAGGTAGAAATGTTGTTGTTGATTAAGACCATAGACCAGAAACTGGGATCAAGGTCGCAGTGTATTTATTAAGTATGCGTCCAGCAACTGCGACCAAGGTAGCAGTGTTGTTGTTGATTAAGACTATAGACCAGCAACTGCGACCAAGGTCGCAGTGTATTTATTAAGTCTGCGTCCAGCAACTGCGACCAAGGTCGCAACCTTTCATTTTAAAAATTTATACGGGTGAAGTAATATAATTATTAATTGTGTCATGGTCGCAGTATATTCGTTTAGCGTAAAATATTTAAAATGAAGGTTTGTAACAATTGTACAGCATTTCAACCAAGACATAGTAGTAAAAAATGTAATTCACACAATTAACCTTAGAAAACAGATTTATATATATTTAAAAAAAATAAAATACAATTTTTTAAACTTCTAATCCTCGTCATCACCATCGTAATCAAATTCGTCGTCAAGAGTCATGCTTTCGTCTTCTGTATCGCTTTCCGTCTCTTCCTCCTCTTCAGCGACAGTCTCCTCTTCGCTTTCTTCCTCTTCATGTTTGTGTTTTGGTTCAGCAATGAAGTCCCAGAACGGGTCGCCTGTATCAAGCTCAGATTCTGACCCGTAGCGAGGCATCGGTTCAGAATTATACATCCAATCATCATTAGATGATTGGCTTCTTTCCGGTGAAGACGGTGGTGAAGACATTTTTTGAATCTATTTTCCGAACAGTGAGAGTAACGAGTTTGAGCAAAAATAACTTAGTATGTTTTTAATCCTTTGCTGATGACCCTTTATATATTTTTAATCCCGTAATTCCAAAAGGTTTAAGCTCTCGGACCACGTGAATATCTGTCAAATATATTTTTTACCTTTTCCCAAAAATTTTATACTTCCTAGGTGACTGTTCAGTTATCCAAAACAGATTAAAAGTTAATACACTATAATTTTAAATTACTTTGAACTCCAAAATAGTTCATTATTGCGACCATAGTCGCATTGGGAACTGATAAATGATTAAGTAACTGCGACCATAAATTGTCAACTATTAGTCATCAAATACTGTCCTTCGTATAGTTTCTGAATGTTGTCTGATACTCTTATGAACAATTAAATTGGTTTTTTTACATATATTATGCGACCATGTACTGCGACTATGATCGCAGTACCGCGACTATGGTCGCAATACTTAACGAGAGCGATAGTATAATCACAGTTACGTATTATTTTATAATCTTTTTGTTCTTTATTTGTGACTGTTTCTGAATAAGGACCGATTCTACAGTCGCAGTTCAATGTATCTTTTTATCTCAGCAGCCTATAAACTATGAATTATTTTTATTTATTGCATGCGTAGTAGGACTACGACTATAGTCGCAGTGTTTAAGAACAGCGGTCGCAGTTTCATATGTAATTAAAAAGAGTTTATAAGTTAATACAGTGAGAAAGAGACCTTACAAAAAAAAGAGAATTAAAAGCTTTTAAAAGAAGACAAATATTTCGTCGTCTTTATCAGAAGATCAGAAGATCAGGAAATCCTAATCCTCGTCATTATCACCATCATAAGCAGATTCGTCTTCATTCTCCTGGTCTTCCTGTTCATCACTTATTTCCTCATCATCTTTCTGTTTCTGATTTTTTTTTCACCGATAAACTCCCAGAATGGATCGTCTATATCAAGCTCTTCGTCCGACCTGTTGTGAGGAAGCGAGCCTACAGCATCAGAGGACATGCTTTCATCAAGCATGTCTCCGTCAAGTGGCAGAGGAATAATGTCTTCCTCACTAACCCATTTAATTCAGTTTAATTAATATAGTAATTTTTTTAAGATTTGATATACGCGAATTGATCTCAGGGTCGCATGGCTGAACTACCTTGTAAAATTATAAAAAATCTTTTTACATAAGGCATGAGAAAGAAGATTGCGACTTTGGTCGGAGTACTGAAGGAGGTCGCATTGCTATACGATAGCATGTTTCCTCTGGTATTCTTTATTCTGTATTAAGTCTGCGACCATGAAATGTTTTTTTTACTTTTCAATGCTAGAAGTCGCAGTCGTCATATAAAAGGGGTATTTTTGTCAATTTGTTTCACGATTGTTTAGGCGGGATTTTTAGATTTTTTTGGCGCCCACACTCTGCGGCCGATGTGTGGCATATATTCAGCCACGTCCCGCCGGCTGAGAAACTCTCTCAGCCTGCAGGCTGAGGTACAGTAACCCCTATATATATATATATCAGCACCAATATTGCTACATGTATTAAAGAATTACTAGATTCTTGGCATGTGCTAAGCTCATGTAAATAAAATAAGTTTATGTAGATCTCCTTGGCATGGCCACACAGCCAAGGCACTAACTTGAGCACATGGTTCAAAGTCGCGGTCTCGGCCGCCGACTCAGCGGGCACTGCGACAGGTCGGTCTCAGGCGACACGCACAAAACGCTACATAAAAATTTTAAAAAATTCTGAAAAAATCACGACAAATCGTAAAAAATGTAGACATCAAAATTCATGTATCACATGTTCAAAACAAATTTGTTTTGAGGGATAATTGGGAAAATAAGATGATTTGAGAGTAAATTCAGAAATATAAAAGATTTGAGGGGGTAAATATAAAAACTCAAAAATTAAAAAAAAAAAGAAAAGGATAAAGTGGAGAAGGATCGGATGAGTGGATCCCTCCCTCCCTCTGGCTCTATCTCCCTCTCTTTCCCTCTCCCTTCTCTTTCTACTCTCTCCCTCCCTCTGGCTCTATCTCTCTCTCGTCTCTCTTTCCCCTCCCACCCCCTCTCTTGTCTCCCCTTTCCCCCACTCTTCTCTCTCTCTCCCCCCCTCTCTCCCCCTCCGCCACTTTTAGAGAGTGGAGGGAGGGAGAGATTGAGAGAGAGAGAGAGAGACATGGAAAGAGAGCAGGCAGAGTTGGCGGCGGAGGGCGGGCCAGGTGGCGAAGACGGGGAGCCCTAAATTTCAGGTAAGTTTGATTTTTTTTTTTAACTGACTCGGCCTTAACTCGGAGCTGACTCGACCGAATCAATTCGAATCATATCGTGACTCGGCCGAGTCAACTCCGAGTCAAGACCGAGTCGGTCGTTTCTTAGTGGATCTTTCGAATCCGGTTTCGAAATCGTCTTGGTGGGTGCCGAGATGGATATGACGCGGCCGAGTAGTATCTGACTCGGCCGAGTCTTTGAACTGTGAGCAAGAAAATTATAAATTTGAATTTGAATGGATGTGATAGCTTAATGGTGCTAGTTTCTGACTGCTTTCTTTTTAAAATGTAATTATTAAGGTGAGAGCAGATTGCCAGTTTTCTTTCGGATTGTGGTTTTATTTGTGATGATGGTGAAGTGGCTTTTAACATAAATGGTACTGTGGCTTGGGACTTGGATTTGGGGTAGTGTTAGAAAATTCTGGAGTTGACGTGATTGGTTGTTAACATGGCTTTTAATAATGCAATAATGAAATAAATGTAGGGGGTGGGAGTTGGGGTGGTGGATCTTTGTTAGTCCACTAGCCACAAATACATTCAAATTCACTGTTTTACACACGGAAGGAAGACAACACATGCGAGGGCCAGTTTATTTATTTATTTTAATGTTTATGGTGACTTGATCCCAAGATCATTTACTCCCTCTGCATACCAATCGTTACCAATTTACCCAAACACTTAAGTTGATATGGTGGTGGGCTGACAATTATATTGCACCGCGACATCCAACCCTTGCCATGGACAGAGTTGACAAGCATTTAAATAAGCCTCTACATATTTCCATTTATTGTTTGAGAAGTTTGCAACATTGGACACTATAACATCAATGCCTTGTAACTTTATCAGACAATTTCAATTATCATTGTACTGTTTTCTTACATTTACTTATCAAGTGTCATTGATTGTTGTACATCTCTTTCATTTGCCTTCATTTCTTATGCCTCAATGATACCATAACAGTTAGCTTGCATACATGTCTCTAGTTTTATTGCCTTTATTCTCTTCCCTTGTAAGATCATAAGTTATTTTGTTCCCAGGTGGCAAAATCTCCTGATGGAAATGGAGGATTGTATTCTGGTATGAAATTTGGGGTATCTAGCATATGCAGTATCAAATTACTTATGTACCTATCTCTATTTATTCTGATCAGTTAACAACACTCCTCCTTTACTTGTATTCTTTCTCAGCTTTAAAATCTTCAAAGTTACTTGAAGATATGGCTACGAGAGGTGTTAAATATGTGGACTGCTATGGAGTTGATAATGTGCTGGTAAGATGTTTGGTTATTAGTCAAAATGTAAGTGAACTGTATTTATTAAAATATTTTTTAATATGTCTAATCACCTGGAAATAGGTCCGTGTAGCAGACCCCACATTCCTTGGATACTTCATTGATAAAGGTGTAGCAGCTGCAGCAAAAGTTGTAAGGAAGGTAATAAACTCCTGTTTAAACACTATTTTGGCATAAAATTGTAATTTAGACGATGTTCGTATAATGGGATTGTAGGTTTATTTCATTTCATTTGCTGCATATCTTGTTTTTCCTTCCATCAGGTTGGGGCTAATATTCTATTTGGCTGTCACATGAATATGAGATAGGGATCACCGTATCAGCACTTAAATTTGATCTTTGTAATATATTATAACCACTCTATTTTATTTCAAAAAAGATTTCATCCTTCTCCCATCATGCATCCGATGATCCATTCCTTTTCTCCCTATCTAAAGGAAACAACTTTTCTTTTAAGTAAATTTCTTGTAGAGCTGATGTACTGAATATTTTCGCTCCTTTGGCATCATAGGACCTCAATGAAGGTCTTTCTTCTTTCTCTTTTCTGTGAGTTGGGTTTCTGTGTGTGGGGGTTAAGTATTTTGATTTTGATGTCTTAGAGACTTTCATTAGCAAGTGTCAAGTTGCTGTTTTTATTTTTTATTTTTAAAAACTATAAATTTCTTAGCACTGATAAGTTTAGGAGTTTCAGAAAGAAAAGTACATGCAAATATGGTTAGTATACTTATTGATATCCTTGTCTAGGTTGTGATAGAAAGCCATCTCACTCGCTGTGGATCAATAATTTGTAAACAGTCATATAGATCTGTCACTGCCACTATAATTGTTTTTCAATCCTGACACTACTTTGTTCATGGTTTAAAGTAATTGGCCTTGTAAGTGTTTTGAGATCATTTTTCTGCCAAATATACCCATATAGAATTACTTCCAAGTGATGCAACCATGGCTTGGATAACCTTATTTACCTTGAAATCTCTTAAATCTGGGTGTATCAATTTAGTTACACTCTTTTCTATCATGAAGTTTAATTTTATGTAATGGTATTTGAATTCATTCATTCAGGCGTATCCACAAGAAAAAGTTGGAGTATTTGTTCAACGAGGCAGAGGTGGTCCTCTTACAGTTGTTGAGTACAGCGAAATGGATCCATCAATGACTAGTGAGATCAATCAGACTACTGGGCGACTTCGATATTGTTGGAGTAATGTAAATTCTGAATGATTGTTTCTCAACCTCACACTTGTGTTATACATGTAGCTGAGTTCATCATTGAATTTTGTAATTCAAGGTCATCTTTAGTTTATATTTTTATTATGTAAAATAATATACATAAATTTTGTGAAGATAGTGTTGTAAAATCTGACGCACCTCGGGGCTGACACATGAGAGATTGATAGGATGCGAATTAGGACGAAGCATCAGCTTGCTTGTTCATGACAGATCTTGTAGCCATCTTTGCATAGAAGTAGGTCAGCATCAAGAATCATGCACCATGTAGTAGGGATCTGGGCTAGCTAATATCTTCTTGTATTTTAATACCATGAAGATCCATCTCATTAGGAAAACCGATAAAACTCAATATTAGAATCTTGAATGACTTGATTTCAAGTTCCAGCAAGACAAATTCAAGCTAACAAACAATTGTTTACCTTTGACCTCTCAATACCTTGCTCGTTTTGTTTTTAATTACATATTTTGACTATAGTTCCTGTCACTGAGTTTGCAAGCTGTTGGGCTAGAATCTGATTGATTTGTAAGATTTCATCCTTTATTTTCTAAAAAAAATATATTTATATTTCCTCAAAGTTTTTTTTTCAACAATGAATCTACATCCATAACTTTTAAGGAAAGGTTACATACTTGCATTTGTGTTCACTGTTACCTCGTTTGACTTGTTATTCTTGCTAAAGTTATATCTTTGATCAACCACTTTCATCTGCTGCATGTTTCTTAGGTATGCTTACATATGTTCACTCTGGATTTTCTGAATCAAGTAGCGAATGGCCTTGAAAAGGACAGCATGTAAGTAATTCCTCATACTCCACTTCTTTAGATAACTGGTTCCAGTTTTTTTTCTCTTTCTTTCTTTTTGACGTTCCACTTTGGTGGAATCTGCATTATTGTTTGTTTATGGTATTTTAACTTATTAGATTAAATGTTTCTTTAGTATCCTTATAATTCTGTATGGGCCTTGTCATTGCTCGTAGTCTTGTACTTGTGGTTCTCTATTGGTTGAGTCAATCATATATACCTGGGCTTGAATTCCTAGAGTTAATTTTTTTATTGTACGTTATTGGGATTAAATTATACCACCCCATCCCCTCATTTTCAGCACTGACAAATGTGGCACCCTATGTGGCGTGATTTCATAAATTATCACATCCCTATCTTCCGTCAACTTGAATAGTCATGTGATATCATGTGACAATTTTATTGACCAAGTTACCCTTCTATAATTTAGTCTCATCCTATTATTTTTTAATGCCCAACATAGTAATCTAATTTTTTTTTATTAATGATGGTAAAAACTTATCGTCTTCCTCACAAGCTAGAAGTAGGAGGAAGACTTGATGAAGGGGAAAAAGGTGGAGAAAGATGGGAGGGCTATAGAGGGGAGGTGAAAGTGAATGGAGTAAGATGGAAAGGATGGAAGGTGAGTGAAGTAAGGTGAGCAAGATGGTTGGAGGTAACAATATAGAGGTAGAAGGAGAAGGTAGCGGTACATAGTTGGAGGAGTAGTGGAGGCAGAATAGGCAGAGGAGGGGAAGACTTGTGGATGGAAAATGGTGGATAGAAGGCAGGATAGGAGGTGGAGATGTTTGGAGGGGAGACAAACAGGTGATAGAGATGAGTGAATGATGGGGATGAGGAAGGGAAATTCATGTTGATTGATATGGAAAAGAAGGTAGTGACAAGGAGAGGTGGAGAGAGATGAGGAAAATTGACTTATTAAGCTTGTAAGAAGGGCTGGCTTTTGGGGTGGGGAGGGGGGGGGGGGGAGTTGAAAAATATAAGGTAACTGGCTGAGTTTTTAATTAGCAGGAAGGTTGGCTAATTTTGAGTTAAAACCACTGTGGCGTATTTCTTGTCACAAAGGATGGAGTGTTATTTTGTATATGCACAAGTCATTTGATTATGGTGTAGTTCACACACTTCAGATATAAATATTGTCAGTTTAATAAGATAATAACATATAGAAAACATAAGATACTTACTCTTATACTCCCAACACGCTCTTTTTGATCTAACAAAGTACTTTGGTGAATTAGAGAGAACTTTGTATTCCATAAGAATTCGACATCTGGAAAAGTTGATTAATGATATACAGATAATCACTTAATCGATGATTGCCAACGAAATACTTTCTGCTTAAAATTGAAAATGGAAAATACTTTAAGTCAGAGGCACGAGGAACACACTGGAACTTTAGGGAATCCAGACAGTGGCAAATTTAAGATGAGGTGAGTATTCTCTTCGAACCCAAATATATGAGTGGCTAGGAGCAAGATTTGTTCACTACAGTCCTGTTTCTTCCATTTATGATGGTCAAGCCTTGTGAGGGCCCAGCCCAAGAAAAGTCGGGGTGAGGCCAAGGACAAGATTTAGTTTCATTTATTAATATACCACATTCACTTATCTGAATGACCAAACAATGAACCATCTTGATCAGAATCTTGTGCTGTTGGAATGCAATCAGAGGCTGCCCAGTCTACAACTCACCAACAGAAAGGTTTCAAGTATCTTTCCTAATATATAATGCAAACTCTTTGGGGACTCGTGGACTAAGGTCATGTCCTCTTATCATTCCCCAAATCCTTGTCGTGCATATCTTAACGTCATATATGATCCCAACTGATGTAACCTTCATTTAGATCCTACAATCTATACCTCCACAACTGCAATAGTTTTCATTAATTTCAATCTACTGTATTATTAAAATTTGAGTTGCATTTCCAGAGCATATTCGAAACTCATGTAATTATCTAGAGGATCATGTAAATATTTCTTTTTCCTTTTCTTTTTGAGAGTAATGAAACAATTTTTTGAACTCCAGTCTTGACTGTAGTTACCGGACACTATACATAGGTGGGATACTCGTGTCCCGGGGGGGCTGACATGAACACCATACCATATCGAAAAAAATAGGACAAATCCAATTTTCTTAGGAGACTGTTTTTATAATATTTAGACATTTTCCCAACACTTTATTGATACTACTCAAGTTGCATGGAAAAATCATGTGCTACTATGTTTTATTGTTTGAGAAATCAAAAAATTAAGAGTTAGTTGGGGGAATTACTAAAAACACATTTACATACAAGAAATTTCTTGAAAAATATTGCGTACATTAATTTGAAATATAGAGATTTTATAAAAATTAGTATTGAGTGAAGAATATGTATTGAAAATATACAACAACAACAACAACTAAGCCATTTGTCCCAAGTATTTGGGGTAGGCTACATGAACCAAAAGAGAATTACGCCGGATCGGGCACATGGATCAACTTTCTCCACTCATTCCTATCGAGCAATATGCCTTCACTAAGACCTTTAGCATTCACTAAGTATGATTTTTAATATGTATTGAAAATATACATATTAAAAATCATAGTTAAATAAGAAATTACATATATTTTTTATACCACTACTCTTTTTTTGTATAAGCTTATCTCTTTTATTTTTTTATAAAATTTTCTAAATTAGCCAAATAGTTTGCTATAAGTTAAATTTTTATGTATATGAAATTGAGGTATCTTACACGCATATACATATATATGTGTGTGTGTGTGTGTGTGTGTGTGTGTGTTTCTCACATTTTTTGAGAGTACTTGTCCGATACTCACATCACGTATTGTATCCCGCTTTCGTTTCTCATATTGGTGACTCTTCACATAAACTCTCCCGATGGATAAAAGCACGAGTTTTTTGCATGTGCCATGTATCTAGTAGTATTTATATGCTGACTTGTACTGACATCTCTCAAGTAGGCCTGTCAATGGGGTTCGAGGCGGTACAGGTGGTACCAGACCCGGACCCGTTTACCCAAGAGTGTAGCATACCTGTCACGTTTACTCGCGAGTCCAGAAGGTGGGTTTCCATACCTGAACCCGCTGTACCCGCGGGTCCAGACCCGTCTACGCGAACCCATAACAAAAGAAAAAAAACAAGATACATAAATAAAAATAGTAACAAAAACACATGAAGGGAGGGGGAAATTTACATGTGCGTGCACACAGATAGGTGGGTGGACAGATAAATTTTACATGTTTGATATATGGATTTGAGTGCAGTTTCCATCTAGCTGAAAAGAAGATACCTTCTGTCCATGGTTATACAATGGGCTTAAAGCTTGAGCAGTTTATATTTGACGCCTTCGCATACTCTCCTTCAACAGCTCTTTTTGAGGTTCGTTTCTTATCTTGCAACTATTGCCAAATGGTAGCTATTTCTATATGCAATACTGCATCACGTTTTTTCTCTGTTTTTTTCCTCTGCATACATTAATATATTTGGAAATTCAGAAAAGAAAGTAAAAGATTAAAAACAAACAAATAATCGAAAAACATTTCTATCATGATGTATATTGAAATCTTAAATCACAGATCTTGCGAGAGGAGGAGTTTGCACCAGTTAAGAATGCAAATGGAGCAAGTTATGACACTCCTGATAGCGCTCGGCTAATGCTTCTTCGCCTGCATAGTCGATGGGTGGTTGCTGCTGGTGGCTTCTTGACACACTCTGTGCCATTATATCTAACAGGTATTCTTCCTGCCCATCAGATTCCATGTTCGTGATTATTAGTTTAATAAACATGTTGATGTTGATTCACTTAGGGCGTGTTTGGATGTAAGGAATCCGAGTGAAGTGAGGAAGTGGGGAAGTATAATTGCTCATTTCCCTATCTATCCAAACACCGGAAAAGGAAAATAAGAAAACCCCCTTTTCCCTTTTTCATCTCTCTTTTACACAACCATTTTCTCACTTCCAGAGTGCTACAGTTAATTTTGTGGTCATGTAAATCTCATTTATAATAAGTTATAGCATAAAACAGTTAATTTTTTGGTCATGTAAATCTCACTTGCATTCTAATTACAATCTATTTTTTATTTTTCTTAATTAATTTTTATTTTAATATTATTTTGCGGTCAACTTTGTGGTCAACTTTTCCATTTCCACTTTTCATTACCATCCAAACACCGGAAACGACAAAACATTTTCCAAACCACACTTCCCAACAACCATCCAAACACCAGAAAACTTACTACTCATTTCCCTTTTTCCTAAAGGAAATAAATCTTACTTCCTACTTCCTCACTTCACACCAATTCCTTAAATCCAAACAGACCCTTAGTTTATTTATTCGGAGAATATATGGAGCCTAAACCTTATTCATGTCTGTATGTGTGTGCTTGATGCAAAATATGGATATTCTATTTAAAAGGGTATGAAGGAAAAAAAAAAGGGGGAAAATTGATGCAGCAGTCTCAGTATCTCATGGTGACCTCTGACCTGTCCATTTAATAATAACCTCTAAGCCCCTCTTCAGAACCAACAAGCCACTCTTCAGTCTGTTGCACGTGAAATCCATCATGATCTAAAATTAATAAAAAAGAGTGGAGCAAAGAATGGACTATTCAGTTGAAACTGACAAATGTATTCGAGTAAAATTCACTCTTACTTGACTCATAGTTCGGCTTGTATAAGTTATGTGAAAAATGTTATGAGATGGACTTATTAGAAAGTTTACACAAACATGAGGGTTAAGATGGCATTTTCCATTATCATCTTCTCAAAATGACCAGTAGAACCCAACGTGTTCCAGCTCCATCTTTGCCACAATTCAATCACAAACTCTGAGTTCAGTTTGAAAAATCTGATCACACCCACCTTTTGAGACTAAACCTTTTCTTCTCGATTCATGAAGAATCATTCAAATTTTGAATGAGTTCAATTTCCACATCAGGTCGCTAAGAATGAGTTAAATTTTTAGATCAGATTTACCTCACATTCTATTGATTCAAATTCCAATTCTGATTTAAGATTGCATGGGTATCTAGATAAGGATCCTTTCAAAATCCAGTCCACATGAATTCTGTTGGAGGTAATCAAATCCCTTTAAGTAAAACTGAATTTTTTTAATCAAAGCTACATCCTACTGGTTCTATGATTGATACTTCAACTCAAATGAAAAAACCAGCCGAGATATGATCAGTTTTCTCATTCTAATCTTTATACGTGAGTTGTAATCCGTAAATTGCTTGTACTAAACAAAAAAAAAAACTTCAAATTTAGAGAACAAAAGGATAAGATTTCAAGGGGAGAGATAAGACCAGATCACCAAATCAAGTGATTAAGTTCAGATTTCAAATAAGTTAAAAGATAAGAGAGAAGATTATCCAATCAAAGCTCAGTTCTCAAAGAAGTTAGAGGATAAGAGAGAAGACTATCCAATCATTCCCTATAAAAAGAGGCAGCCAAAGCAAAGAAGGAGAAAGGGAGAAGAGAATCATACGTGCAAAAAAAATAAATAAAAAGCAGCAGGGAATCACAAAAGAGGAAACAACAACAAAGGAATAGAAGAAAAAAGAAGGAAAAGGTAAATTAAAAAGGTAATTCACCTCTATTCTCCTCTGTCCTCTACCTTTGTTACTCAAGCAGTTACGCTTCTCTGTGCATCGATCAGTTACACTCGTCTATTTCAAACACTTACACTCATCGATTCCGAGCACTTACGCTCGTCTATTCCGAGCACTTACGCATAGAACCAACCCCAGTTTCAGAACCGACGACTCTCGGTTCCTCTATATGAGGAACCTGAACCTATCGGGGCCGACCGATTCTGGGCCAGTTCATTTTTTCAGCTGCTGGTAAGTCCTGAGGAGGCGGGCCAGGCCCGTTGCTGGTCAGGCTCTAGACGGGTCTGGCCCTAGCTGGCTAGCCCAAAGGGCAAGAAAAATGTTTAAGAACGGAACCGACGGTTTCGATTCTTAAAAAACATTAAACCGGAACCGGACCGGGTAGGCCCTGTCCGGTTCAGGTTGGAACCGGAGAACTGGCGACCCGATCCGGTTCTAATTTTTGTTCCACTGTTTCGGTTCGGTTCGCTGGCTCAAACCGGAACTGTGATCGAATCTAATTACTCTTGTCAACGATCTCGGGCACGAACCAAAAAAAAAAAGTCTGGTCCTTAGTCCAACAACTTGCATGTGATCATTCACGTGATTTTGAACTTAACAACTTGCATGCATGGATGAACCAAAATAAGCTTGCTGGATTTGGACAAAAAGATTTCATTTCAAATTTCGATTCCAAAAATTCTCCAAAGAATTAATAACCTTAAAAAAGTTCTGAAATTGAAGGCTATTAAATTCTCAAAGAAATAGTAACCCTTTCAAAACCTAAAATTAAAGGTTATAGAATTCCCCCAAAATAGTAACCTTTTAAAGAATTTTGAAACTAAAGGTTATAAAAATTCTCAAAAAAGATAACCTTTAAAAATTTAAAATTGAAGGTTACTCTTAAAAATAATAATAAGCCTAAAAATCTGAAATTAAAGGTTATAAAATTCTCCAAAAACTAATAACCTTTAAAAAAAAACTGAAATTGAAGGTTATTAAATTCTCAGCAGTAATAACTTCTACAAATTTGAAATTAAAGGTTATGAAATTCTCCAAAAAGATAACCTTTAAAAATCCAAAATTGAAGGTTAATCTAAAAGAAATAGCAACCTTTAAAATTTTGAAATTAAAGGTTATGAAATTCTCCAAAAAGATAACCTTTAAAAATCCAAAATTGAAGGTTAATCTAAAAGAAATGGCAACCATTAAAAATCTGAATTAAAGGTTATGAAATTCTCCAAAAAGATAACCTTTAAAAAACCAAAATTGAAGGTTATTCTAAAAGAAATGGCAACCATTAAAAATCAGAAATTAAAGGTTATGAAATTCTCCAACAAGATAACCTTTAAAAATCCAAAGTTGAAGGTTATTCTAAAAGAAATGGTAACCTTTAAAAATCAGAAATTAAAGGCTATGAAATTCTCCAAAATGATAACCTTTAAAAATTCAAATTAATGGTTATTCTAAAGGAAATGGTAACCTTTTAAAATCTGAAATTAAAGGTTATGAAATTTTCCAAAAGGATAACCTTTAAAAATCTAAAATTGAACCAAAAAAAATAAAAGGTGATAGGCTGGTGTCTCTATTATGATCTCGGAGCCGTGCGGTGGGTAACGACAAGGTTCACTCCCCATCCTCTCGCATCTTGATTTGAGAAAGCAGTCTTTTCGCTTAAACTTGAACTAATAATCAAAATCAAACTCAAATTCAAAATGGACCGTGATGTCCCTAAACTAAAATCAAGCTCAAATTTAAGATGGACCATGATGTCAACTAAACTAAAAAAATCAAATTCAAATTCAAAATCAGACCGTGCGTCCTTAAACTAAGAATCAAACTCATATTCAAAATCAGACCGTATTGTCCCTAAACTAAAATTAATTTCAAAATTCAGACTGAAAAAGGACCCCTAAGTCTCTATACTAGGCAAATTCAAATTCAATCAAGCACAAAATGAAGACCCCTAAGTCTCTAAATCAACAAACTCAAAATTCTGTCAAACACAAGTCAAAACTGAAAGATAGACCCCTTTAGTCTTTAAACTAAAACTAAATCAAATCTTCAGTCAAATTCAAGCAAAATCAAATTTCAAATTGTAGAGCAAGACGAATCACATCAAACTCAAAAGATCATATATCCTCGGGGCGAAATCATAGTTATATTCCAAACTCAAAATTCAGTCAAGCACAAGTCTAAACTGAAGGACCGACCCCCAAGTCCCTAAACTAGCAAACTCAAAATTCACTCAAATACAATTCTAAACCGAAGAATGGACTCCTAAATCATTAAATTAGAAAATTTCAACTTCAGCCAAAAATATCTCCAATTCAAGAATGAACCTTTTTAAGTCCTAAAACTAGAACAAAAATCCAATCAAGACCCAAGTCAAGGCTGAAGGATGGACCCCTAAGTCTTTAAACTAGAAGTAAATGAAAATTTAATTAAATCAAGCCAAATCAAATTTCATATGGGAGCTAAAACTCAAAGTTCAAAACGAATCACATTCAACTCAAAGAATCATCAAGCATCTGGGCGAAATCAATCTATGGAACCAAGATATGTAAAGTCTATGTGTTATCAGATGTAAATTTGGGTGCCCCAGGTTAAGCCATGTAAAGTGAATTATAATGAATAAAATTATTTTTTTCTGTATGAGTTTTCCTTTGATATGCTGACCCTTAATCGAAGGTTCTTCCTAAAGAGGGTGTATAACAATAGACTCGAGTCTATTGGAAGTCTTGAAGCCATAAAAAAACTATCTCATAGGGTGTATTTGTCAAATCTAAAATAACTTTTATGCATCCATTCACATTTAATATAGATGGATCATTTTGGACTATACACAGTCATAAAAAAGGAGTGATGTCATGTGGCTCGGATCAGTGTTATCATTGGCATTCAATTTGACATCCTCCTATTGCAAAACTAACAACAGCCATTTAAGAGTGAAAGTTGACTGAAGTGTTGATATCTAACATCTAAACTGACTAATAGCAAATCAAACATTTGGAGGTTTATTGTATGAACATTTGATGAAATATATGGCCTGTCATCAGTTCATCAGTTCCCACACACAGTCCACCGTGTTTCCTGGATGAGGGCTGTGAAATTTATATTTGCATGTAGAATGTGAGCTGCACAAAGACGCAATACCGCACACAAACAATAGCTGTAAGGAAATGAAAAACAAACACCCCCCCCCACCACCCCCCCCCCCCCCCCCCCCCCCCAAAAAAAAAAAAAAAAAACACACACACACACCACCACCCACCCCACCACCACCAAAAAAAAAAAAACAAGTGCAATGTGTGGATTTTGAGAAACAATACAACAAAAATAAACGGAAAGCTGCAACAAAGAAGAAAAACTCAACAGTAAACAGATACATAAAAATGATAAAGCAAATCAAACACCAACGAGCCATCAGAGTGTCTTGAAGGATGAAAAATGAAACAACCACACAACAGAGTGAATTTCAACAAACATGTATTATTGTGGGAACAGCTCCCAGTCTTCAAATACTAACAGAATGTGAACTATCCAATCATCCATTACATGTATCTTCTAGGAACATGGCCTAGCATTGACCTGTATTTGGAATCTTACGGTAATTAATTGACAACTATAGTAAAATGGCAATGAAACAATACACGAGCGCTGGACTCTGTAGAAGTCTAGCTAGTTGTTTCTTGGATTCGTGCCTCAAGCATATTAATTATTCAGAAAGAAGAATATAAAAGAATCATTGTGGGATCAATGCCAATGCTAAAACATATAGGTGAAATCTCCTGTGCTCATGCAAGAAGTCTGGGGGTTGGATCTTGCTTGTGCCAGGTTATGGATTTTCTTAAAATAACATTAATCATAATGATGAGTGTCATGAACATTGGGTTATTCTTGATGATGAGGCAATCGAGGTTAATGCAAATATCTCCATATGTGGGAAACAAACAGATTGTAGTCTTAGTTTATTGCCATAATTGGAACCCATGCTTATTACCATGAACCAGCTACTTTCGATCTAAAACAAGATTTGGTCTCAGGTGTCGAAATCTCGCCTCTTTGTTCTTATGGTGGAGAAAACCTGGAAGCTATATGCCGTGGAAGAACATTTCATGCGCCATGTGAAATTACCTTCTAGTTTGTTGATTGCTTTGGCTTTTCGCTTGATACAAACCGTCTGCTTTTCTCCCTGCTAATATATCCATGATTCTGGCACAACTTTTGGTTTTCTTCGGTCTCTGCCAACCATACTGTAAGTGTGCTATAGTCCTTGTTATCTAATCACATTTGATAATCTCAATTGTGGGAGTTTAAATTATAGTGTTTATAACCATAACCTATGAGGAATGTTTTTTTTGTGTAACCTTGCTATATAATGTGATTAAACAAGACAGGAATGATACCTAGTATGAAATTCATCAATATGTTATTTATAGTTTATGCTGAGGCTGTTTGTTCTCTGGAAACTGTATTGAAACTTTAGCTAGCGGAGGTACTTGGTTCACGAATGCTTCATTTTTGCTGAATTCTGCGTGGTTGAAATTTAGAAAATTGCTAATACATAATCGGAAAATGCTGAAGTCGATAGGGGACAGGCTACAGCCATAATTATATAAAATATCTTTTCTGAAAATATATCTGTATAAAATTCAATAAGACTTGCATTGATATGAAATTTTTATTTGGATTCATCTTTTATTTGCCAAAATAGTTGGAACTAGTGTAATGAGTCTAAAAACTATCAAGTAATGATGTTTTTTTAGGATAATAGAAGGTGCTGAATTTTCTTCCTGATAATAACATAAAGGTTTATCTGAATGAAGTTAATTAAGCAAAAAGTTACTGGGTTTTAATTTACATTTATATTTATAATCTTTTGTCTCTAATGCACAAAAATTCATTTGTCAGACTGCTCCTTATTGTTCACGTAGAAAGCAAGGACAGGTGTGGGATTTATGAATTTTGTTCAGTCATTCAAACTCCATGTTTTCCTTCCTATTTTTAGTAAAATTTCACGCCTTCTAAAATCCAGAGCTTCTACAAAACCTGACACTGTTTTGCGTTCAAAACCATTTGCTTGTAGTTCTATGGTTGACACCATCCATTAGATCTTTTATGCAAGATTATTCATTTTTTCAGCACCCAGATACATTATATTATAAGAAATGATGATAACTGAGGTATTAAGTATTTTTTGGCAAATATTATTAAAACAAGAAAGAGTTGTTAGAGCTTAGACCAGTTACTGTAATGCTAGTATTTCGTACTCCGTAATTTAATTTTAACGTGACATTGGAGAGAACAAAAATTTATTTAATGGTCAATGAGTATTGAGCTCATGAACTTGTGATAGCATTTGGGTTTCTTCTTTATGTTCTGTTCTTGCGTATGACTGTTTCAAAAATGACAAAATTGCTTATTTCTGTTGGTGGAATTAGAAGAAGGGGATACAAAATACTTTTTATATTTTATCTTTTCTATTGCAAAATGAATGGAGAATGAAGGAGACAGTCTTATAACTACATAAGAAATTTTAATCATCCAATTCGGTGGTTCCGTTATAGTGATTAGGATGGCCGGTGATACACTCACGTAGTGTAAATTAGAAGAGAATTCTATAATTCTCAAAAAAATTAAGTTTCACACATTATATTAACTTGAATTTGTTTATCTGATTAGATTTATTTCTGGTCTAATATTTGATCTTGATTCACTCATGCAATTACTTATTAATTTACACGCTCAAATAGATAATCCATGTGAATTTTATGAAGTAACACTCATAACTTACCTTTATAGTTGATTGCTAGTTAGTCGGTACATAATCAAAATATTCGACCGACTCCAATTCTTTAAGTAGGCAAAGTTTTGAAGACATAATCTAAGTAGAATATTCCACTGACACTGTTTTGATCGTGTTTAAATATTACTTATCTCCCTTTAATTATTGACCCACACTGTGATGATGCAAGCGGACAAGCGCACTTTTTTTGGGCACAAATGCTAATTGCTTGAATGATCAATGTACCTTCCACGTTGCTCCGGACGTGGCTCTCTCCTCAACCCTCATCCCAACGCAGAGTAACTCGCGGATCGACTTGCGAGGTCAGGTCGGGGGGCCCTTCCCTGGGGCTAGGGACGGAGCCTCCGGACTAAATTTTTTTGAGATAGATCTTTTGGAGATCTCGTTTGTTCATACTCGCGATAAGTTTTGTTTGTGTTTGTGATCAATGTGGTATTTAGATCTAAATTTTATATTGATCATTACTAATGCAGTCAAAAGTTCTCACGAAGGCCTCATATAAAAAATTGCGACCTTGAGTTTTTTTATTTATTTTTTGCTGGATGATAACGATGTTGAAATGTGCTTTTATGTGAGGAATGCGACTCAAAAACTGCGATTTATGACCTGATTTCGATTTTGGGGGGAATAAACAGTTAGAGAAGAGATGGTTGCAATCCTTATTATGAGTAGCAGTCCTCATAATAAGGATTGCGACCGTGGTGACAATCCTCATAAAAAGAACTATGACCATGGTCACAATCCTTATTATGAGTAGCACTCCTTATAATAAAGACTGCGACCATCAGACTGCAACCAGACAGTTCTCACAAATTCGCAGTTGCAGTTGCAGAGAGCTTCAAAGTCGAAGTTGCAATCACAGTTCTCACAAAGTCGTAATCACAGTTGTGGAACGTTTTCAGTCGCGGTGGAGGTAGCGGTGAAAATTTTATATTGGGATAATTTATTTTGTTTTTTCTTTGCATTTTGCGATTAAAACCTTGCTCGACACGTGTCTGCAATCTAGCGCCCGTTAAAAAAATTTGAGTCCCAGGCGAAAAAAAATATAATTGAGGTTTTTGTTAATTAAATTTTAATATAGCAGAAATCCCCTTGTATTTATCCTTTCTCACCGCATAAAAAAATACACTTAACGTTTAAAGATAATTAATTATTCACTAACTAAATAATTAAATTATCACCTCTAATCATGTTAATATTTACATAATTGAATAATTTTAATTTTAATTTAGAATTAAATAATTCGATTGTTACATATATCCAAAAAAAAAAACTTTAAAATTTTCGTTAGATGATAAATTTGAGCGTCCTTTTCTTTACTTTTCTTCTGCTATTTTTATTTGATTAGTTTTTTTAGTATTTCATAATTTAATAAATTAAAATCTTGACAATTGTTTTGGCCATTCCAACGCGTCAATCATAACCTTCACTGTAAGATTAGGAGAGATCACGATTGATACATTGAGTACCCAGTGAACCGACAGAGAGTGTAAAATTAAGGGGGACTAAAATTTATTATATCTAATAAAATTGGTTTGCAGAACCCTCTCAAAAATCCAGGGGAATCAATAATAATTCTCGCTTGACATGCATTACAACAACAATAATAATAATCAAAACCGACTGAAGAGAAGTTTTCTCCCGTGACTCATGGAGACTTGTTTGTCCCTCTGCCTATCCTTCTTCGTCCGCGAGACAGTGTAGCGTGGATCCCTTCCCTCTTCTTCCTCTCTCAGCTCCATTATCCTTCTTCTCCGCCTCCTCCCTGATCGGTCACCGACAGTGACAACAGAGTAGCAGTAATAATAATAATAATAATTATTATTATTAGAGAAGACCAGCGATCTTAAGCTCCAGCCTTAGGCGCTTTCGCCGGCGGGACGAAATGCTCGGCCACCAGCCGCCGTTGGATCTTTCCGGTTGCCGTAGGCAACGAGTCAGTGAACTATATATCTTCTTCGGCACCTTGAATGCAGCCAAATTCTTCTCATCTTTCCCACATCAATCTCTGCTCCTTCTCTCAGTATCACCGCGCAATTTATCTATCACAAGCCCCCCCAAATCAAAAAATAAAAATAAATAAAAAAATCAAATTAAATTAAATTAAAGTAAATAGCCCCACCTCTTCTCCCTACTTGTCATCGGCAACCCCGAAGGCCACAGCCTGCGCCACGTCAGGATGAGACAGGAGAACCGCGTCTACTCCTATTGGCGATATTTTCTCACCTGCCAATTTTTAAATTTCACGTTTGAGCAATGCAAGTGTAAAACGGCTCAAGATTGATCGCTGTGAGAAACGAAGCCGAGTGAGAAACTTCAGCTGCGGAGGTCACCTTCCAAATGAAAAATCCTCGAATTGCAGATCATTGCTTGAAGATTAATGTTCCAAATCTTCTGAGACACTCTGGGGATACTTGAAGTCCGTCAATCCCCCCACAGGCACCCACCTGGGGGATGTAGGCTAGGATAAAAGGGCTAGTGAAGATACAAAAAGAGCACATACTCTTCGTGCAAAGTCACAAGATAAGTAGATATGAGTGGATGATTTAGGATGAGGTTCATAAAAGATACACATCGACAGTGGTCTGATTGGACATCTGTGCAAATAGAAGCCAGGGAGTCTTTCACGTACTGCTAACATATGGTGATTTTAATCTTGAGTAGCATAGCCACCTTCTAAAAATTCTCAACTGCTTTGTCGCGTGATAGTAGAAGTTGTAATAACTGATATTGTGATCAGATTGTGAAAGTGGCACACTGACTTGCCTTCTAAATCACCTGATCTGAAACATTCTGAAACGTATTTTCTCTCAAATCTTACAACAATATAAGCTTCTTTTTTTTTTTTTTTTTTTTTGACCGAGTATAATAGAATACGACGATTTCTGCTCATTTCAATCGTACATGAGGGTTTTTATGAAACCATGACAGTACAGCGTGGTTTGCGCAATTTCCCCTTATATCTTTATTAATACTTGAGAATTAAAATAATCTAACATCTTAATTATCCAAAATCTTTGGTCCTGAGCTTTCAAGAACTCATCTCAGGCCTCCAAATTCTCAATTTAATTTATACCCATTTCTGGAACTTCTGATGAATGGGGGTTTGGAATTGGGCAGCAAGCTGGTTTGGTGCCAAAAAGGAAGAGATGGTTGGAATTCTGTTTGTATGGTCAGCAAAGCAGAGCAAGTAACCTGAGATAACAAACAATCACCATGCCTTTTCTTTGAGAAGACGTCATAAAAAAGAATGGGCAAGGAGTAGTTCAAATTTATAGAAAAAATACAAAAGAAAGGGGGAAAAAAGAAGAAAAAAGAAGAAGAAGAAAAACCTGGTTTTGAGCTAGTTTTGATTTCCATCTTCAGAAACAAAATGAAGAAATTAAACTGTCCTTTTCTCATTTTCATTTAATTTTCATTTCCATCAAAACTAAACAGAAATTGAAATGCTTTCTGGTTTTCTCCCTGCGAGTGTGAACATAGCACATGAGGTTGAAGAAAGAACAGGAAAATCACTAAACAATCCTGCAAAAAAACCAAAAAAAACAAAATGTAAAGATTGTTTTTTAACCCAGAAAGCTTCTAAAATAAAGTTCAAGCACAAGTCCTATCAATATCTCCTCCCAAAGGCCAACACGATTTCTCTTTTCACACAAAATTTGTGAGAGACTTTGGCCTGCACAAAGCTCACGCGTAGAGCCAGACAGCAAGCCTCCTTTGGCCCCAGGAGCTATTGACTCATAGCAACACAGTTCACATTCTGCTGTGCAAGAAAAATAATTTAGAGCCATCATAAACAAATCTGCAGACATCGCAGAACACACGGCTCTTTCAACAGTTTCTACGCCTGTTCGCCATTTTTAATTCTCTGTGTTCATTCATCCAAAGAAAAATAAAATAATTGAAAGAAACTTGAACTATTATCTCTTCATCTCACGCATCACATGCTAAAAATGCAAAGAATAACATAATCCATGTGTTAGGTTTCGATGCCCCAAGGAATTCATTCTTTTTTCACAGAATCCAGTGACTTCCAGCCTGCAATTACACTGACTTCCCTGAATCCGCGGAGTTCAGCAGCATATAAAACCACAGACATAACACGGAAGCAGCAGCAGCAGCAGCTACTCTCATGGCCATCAACAAGTCCTCTCTTCTCGCGTTGCAGCTGCTGGCTCTCCTGTTCTTCAGCGCAACAAGCGTTGCTCGCTCCCGCCCTTGCGCTAGAGACGAGTTGGGTGTGCTCAACGATCTCAAGAAAGGCCTTGACGACCCAGCGGGCGCCTGGCGTCCTGGGTTGGGGACGAGTGCTGCTCGTGGCCTGGCGTGGGCTGCGACAACCAGACCGGGCGTGTAGTCAGGATCGACCTGCAGGTGCCTGATTCAAATGGTTACTCACAATTGAGTGGTGCATTCAGTTCTTCGACGATTTACCTTGAAGATATTGAGTACTTGGACTTGAGTGGGAATGACTTCAGAGGTGCACCGATTCCTGAGTTCCTCGGCTCTTTCAAGAAGTTGATCTACCTGAACCTCTCTGGCGCGGGATTCTCTGGCACTGTACCTCCTCAACTAGGAAATCTTTCAGGTCTGCGGTATCTTGATCTCTCCTGGAATTATCTTTCTGATGACAGTGATGGCAACATCGGCTGGATGCAAGCACTCGGCAGGCTCAATCCGTTAGAATTTTTGAGCCTAAGTGGTTGTGGTCTCAGCAGCATACCTCAGTCTCTTCCACACGAAAGTTTCAACTCATTGTCTTTTCTCGATCTTTCTAGTAACGAGTTCAACTCCTCGTTTCCTGACTGGTTGTTCAATATAACTAGTCTCGAACACCTCGATCTCTCTGCTAATTCTTTCAATGGGCCAATTCCGTCTTCTGTTGGAAGGATGAGTTCTCTCAATTTCCTCGGCATTTCTGGTATGAGCAATGTTGTTCCAATACCCAAGGAACTGGGGGATTTATGCAACCTGAGAACTCTAGACGTTTCGCATTCAAAATTGGCGGTTGAACTGATTGAATTGGAAACAGTCTTCTCTGGATGTATGCGAGACAGTCTGGAGTACCTGGATCTCACTGACTCCGAACTCACTGGCAATTTGCCGGATTGGTTGGGTGGCATCAAGAATCTCAAATCGCTTCGCCTACGCGGCAACTCTATATATGGTTCAATACCTGATTCTCTTGGCAGGCTATATTCTCTGCAGACATTTGATGTTCGCGGAAATCGGTTGAATGGGACTATTGCTGAAACTGTCGGACAGCTATCCAGTCTTGTATTGTTGTGTCTTTCAGGAAACTCTTTAAATGGTGTTCTTTCTGAAGCACATTTCTCTAATTTGACACAACTGCGAGACCTAGATTTGTCTTTAAACTCACTGTCCCTTCATGTTGCTTCGGATTGGGTTCCTCCTTTTCAACTCAAACGTATAGCCTTGGGTCCTTGCAAACTGGGTCCTCGATTTCCTCAGTGGCTGCAGACTCAGGACAAGATTTCTTACCTGGATCTGTCTCATGCCGCTATTTCAGATTCCATGCCAGAATGGTTTTGGAGCTTGACTTCCCAAATCAAATATCTGGATCTGTCTAACAATCAAATCAGTGGAAGATTGCCAAATTCCTTGGTACTCGGTAATGGTGATTTTGTGGAAGTTTATCTGAATTCCAACAACTTCTATGGTCCATTGCCACGAGTTCCTTCCAATGTAGCAAGATTGAAGTTATCAAACAATTCGTTCTCTGGGCAGATTCCTCCGAGCATTTCTGATACAACCTCAATTTTGGAGGTACTATCCGTATCGATGAACAACTTGACGGGTACTCTCCCGTCATCCATATGCAAACTGCAGAAACTGCATTATCTAGATGCTGCAAACAACCATCTTTCAGGTGACTTTCCAAATTGTTGGAATCGATCATCAGTGCAAGGTCTAGATTTCTCAAACAACAACTTCTCGGGTACACTTCCTAGCTCTATTTGCCTGTTGCCTTCACTTGTAACTTTACATTTGAGAAACAATGGTCTCACTGGAGAACTCCTTCCTTCCTTGAAAAATTGCATCAACTTGGTCACTCTTGATCTAGGCTTCAATCAGTTAATTGGAGAGATACCAACTTGGTTGGGAGAAAGCCTGACAAACCTAAAGATTCTAAGCTTACGGTCAAACTTCCTCAGTGGTATTATCCCTCCGCAGTTGTCTCAACTAGCCTATCTTCAAATCCTAGACCTATCACACAATAACCTTTCAGGAACAATACCGCGAAGCTTTGGCAACTTCAGTGCCATGAAGGTTGTTCAAAGCTCACTAGCACCAATCTTAACCAGTTTCATCAATTTCAATGATTATATGCTCTTGAACGTTAAGGGAATGGAACAACCATATGAAGGCTTGCTTTCACTCTTAAAAGTCATCAACCTCTCTGATAACAACTTGGCCGGACATATCCCTGCAGAGCTAGCAAACCTAGTTGGATTACAGAGCCTGAATCTCTCCAAGAATCATCTGACTGGAGAAATCACTGGAGATATTGGAAAGTTATCTCAACTAATGTCTCTTGACTTGTCGAGAAATGAGATCTCTGGTGCAATCCCTCCAAGTTTGGCTACTCTAACGTTTTTGGATCAGTTGAACCTGTCATACAATAAGTTGTCAGGGAAAATTCCATCAGGCAGTCAGCTCCAGGCCCTCCCGTATCCGTCAATATACATGGGAAACATAGATCTTTGTGGATTTCCTTTGCCCAGAAAGTGTGGAAGTGACGATGAAGCTCTATCTCCTATAAGTCCTCTTGGTGAAGATGAAGAAGGTAAACTAGAGAATGAAATTGACTGGACCATCGTTGGCCTGGCGCCGGGTTTTGTGGTGGGAATTTCGATAGTTTCTTGGGTTTTGTTGTTTCACAAGGAAAGAAGAGATGCTTACTTCAAATTGATAGACAATGTGTACGATAACCTTCCATTTGTAACAAAAAAACGTGACAACAATGAATTCTCTCTGTTTGAGTAAAACGTCATTGCGGCTACTCTTCGAGTCGATGTGCAGCTTAGTTAGTATTTGCATGTGTGTCCTTCACACTCATTTTTAATACTTCTATTAGGACTACTATCTGGTAGGGTCAGGTCTAGGTACCACCATACTCATACATGTAGTGATCGGCGGAACCGGACCGGACATCCGATTCCACGGTTTCAAACCGAACCGGAACCAGCGCTTCAGCAGTCCGGTTCCGCTTTCACGTTTCAGAACCGACGACGCCGGTTCTGAACCACTGTTTTTTCTTTTTCATTTTCTTTTGTGCATGGGCCAGGCTAAAGCTCGCAGGCAGGCTAGGCCAGGCCTGCAGGCGGGGCCTAGCCCGCGTGGCGCTGGCCTGGAGGCCTGGTCCCAGGCTTGTCCCCTCCCCAGTACCCAGGCCAAATTTTGTTTTTAAAAAAAAAATTATCTTTTTTCTCCCTATTCGGGAACAAACTTGCGACCTCTTTTACATGCAAGAGACTCTAACCAACTTCTACATGCAAGAGACTCTAACCAACTGAGCTAATAGACCTTTTGGTTAAAGTCTTCAAAATTATATATTTCTACTCTTTAATACAGTAGTCAAAAAAAAAAAAAAGAAACGGAACCGGATGGTTCCGGAACCAGAATCGGACGCTGACGGTCCGGTTCCGGAACCACTGTCGGGTCTACTCATGGGCCTTCCACCATAAGCTCTGACACCGATTTGTTAGGATAATGGGCTCACTTTAGTTGGTGGTGTGGCTAACATGTTTGGAATCCATATGTGACTCAAAAGAGAGAACTTCTATTAGGTTGTGTTTGGTTAAGAAGAAAATGAGAGAAAAGAACGAAGATGGAAAAAGAAAAGAAATGGAATCTTTTTATAGTCTAATGCATGAATCTTTGATGCCATGCTGGAATGGTTTTGGAGCTTATCTTCATGACTCGATCTTTCTAAGAACCAGATTAGTGGTAGGCTGCCAGGTTCATTGGTAGTTGGCAATGATAATTCCATACATATTGAGGGTTTGGTGCCACAGTTTCCTTCAAATGTTGTGAATAATTTGTTCTCTGAACTAGTTCCTCTAAGCATATGGGAGATGCATTCTTTGTATTTCCTAGATATGTCAACAAACAACTTGAGTGGTAGCATCCCATCTTTCCTATGCAAATTAGTTAAATTGAAAATTTTCCATCAATCAAACAATCATCAATCAGGTGACCTTCCTGATTGTTGTAATCAGCTGTCCGAGCTGCAAGTCATAGATTTATCAAATAACAACTTATCTGGTGGAATTCCAAACTCTATTTGGTCAGAGGATTCATTGATGACACTGCATTTGAGGAAAAATGGGTTGACTGGAGAGCTTCCCTCCAACCTGCAGAATTGCACCACCTTGGTAAATCTAAGACATGAAAATAATAAGTTTATTGGAAAATACCACCTTGGACGGCCTAATTATAGAAAAACTATCTTCCAGTTCTGCAATTTTGCATTAGAAATATTGAAAATAAATGACAAAAGAAATATCAAAGACAACAACAAAAATTATTCTCTACATAGTAAGAGTACTAATGATAAATACTACACATATTTCTAATAATCCATTAAGATGAAGCAAGACAGGGAGCGACTTGAAGTTGAGAAAGCCAATTAGAGCTACATTTCTTAAGTGATATAGCTCGTCTCTTGCTCATTCAAACTCAGCATGTCTTTGAACTCAAGCATTTGTGTTCTGCTCTCTAATTTAAGACACGCGTTGTTCAATATCATCTAAGTCTTTTCCCATTAAGATATGATCGGCTATGGGGTAACGCTCCACAAAGGATTTGCAAAGTTTTATGACCAACTGTCGACCAGATGTCAACCCTCTCATAATTAGTGCCGAGTTCCTAGTCAAAGAAAGTGTGGACAGCCAAAGGACCAGTGGCATCCTCCAATTCTCTTGGACTTGGGGAAAACGTCGAGAAAAAGGGGAGAAGGTAAATTTTGTATAGGGAAGTGCTTGCTGGTAATTCATCATGTGACCCATGCAACCAAATGCCTTGCCTCAAAAGACCATGTGCCGCAATTCATCCGTCTGCAATGCAAACTGGATTCAAGCGAAAGGCTAATGCAACAAAATCCTCAAAATCTCTACTGGGCATTTCTTCGAACACCTTAGCATCATAACGGCACTGAGAGTCTGATCTAATTCATGATGCAATCACTGACTAATTTCCTTTCTTTTATGGTTTGTAATGCAAAATTCACAGCAATACTTATGCAGTTGTCTGCATGATTGTAAGATGAAATAGCAATATGACCAAAAAAACGAAGAAAATGAAATGAAAAAAAAGTTACCACTAGGTTTCATCTAATTCATGATGTGATCATTACAAACTAAATTTTCCTTTTTTCCCCAAAAAGGGTAATTTAGGGTTGTGATGCAAAATTCAATGCAAAACTTGTGCAATTGTATGCATGGTCGCGAGATGAAATAGAAGCATTGAAAAAAAAAAATGAAAATAAAATAACGAGGAGTTTTGAGATTTACCAGCGGCTTTAGCGTCAATCCCGCCTTCGATCTCGAGGACTGCTCACAATTGACAAGAATGATCGAGCTAGATATATTCGAGACCTTGTGCATTTGTGACCCAACGCAGTTCCGCCCATTCGTTTTTACTGTGGGCTTGGCTGAAAAGATGGGCCGTTTACGTTGGGACGTTTACAGCCCACTCTTTTGCTGTTCCGGGCTTTGGGAATGAAATTTTGGAAGAATATATGGAGTTTTTTTTTGCTCACCGTAAGGGCCATGGGGCCACCGCATCGGACGGCTCACCGCGCTCGCGGTTATCGCGGTGAGCATATTACGGTGAGTATATGGGGCATCGGCGTCAGGTTGTTGTTTGCATGTATTTGGTTGAAATCGAGGGTTTTTACACGCGAGGGTTTTAAAACTGAAATTCAAACTTCACCTCTGTCTAACCTAATTTTAGAACATTTTGGAACGCTTGAATTCAGAATTTCATAAAGTTATCAATAGCTTTAAAAAGTTTCATGATAGTTTTATGAAAAATCTTTCCTGTTTTTATGAAAATTAAGGATGGTTTTATTGAGTTTTTAAAAGTTTTTTAGCTTTTGAAATTGAGTAAAAAATCCTGATGGTTTCTTTAATTTAAGCCGAATCCAAAAAAAATAGTCGGCGGAGCTCTTTAGAAGAACTTGTGTAGAAAGTGGGCTCTTTCCTATTCCTTCTTTGAAATGTTTAAAAAAACAAACATTTCTTTGAATTTGGGATTCCTACTCAAAAGTGCCCAAAAAAAAAAAAATTTAATAATAAACTATGAGATTTTGTAGACAAATCTATTTGGATTTTAACATTGTCAGAAATGCCAGTGAATCTATTTAGGCAACCAGTTGTAACCAATGCCTTTCTTCATATCATGTGACTTAAACTCTAGCCGACATCCATCAGTTACACCCATTTTTTAATATGGGTATGTTATCTTCTTGTTTTCATAGTCCTATTCATATTAAAACTTTGCCTGATATTTGTCTATATATGCAGGCATATTGTACATCAGAATAATTCAATGAATCAGAGAGTTTCTCTTCAATTAACATGGCACAAGAGCAGTCAAAGATCATTTGATGAGATGCTCCTGATTCGTAAATTCAGAGAGAGTAGAGGTACCTGCATTTGCAGACATGATAGTGAAGTCAGAACTGAAAGAAGTACCACAATTACTCAAGATTTTGTGCAATAAAAGTAGCAATCTGAGGCAAGATGTATGACCCGCTGGTGAGGTTGTGCTTTGGCCGAGAATTCTGCCTCGGTCACGACTATGCTGCAGAGGGATTCTCTCGACCATGCTTATGCTGGCTGAGAGCTTGTCTCGTTCAGACTATCTCTTTTCTTTATTCGAGAAGAAATTCTAAAAATTCTAAAAAAATAACATTAATTGTGGATGATCTGAAGTGTTTTGAGCGCTTGTGAGTATTTTTATTAGGTTTTGGGGTAAGGTTTCATGCTGAATTTTTTGTTAAAATAACTAACATACTTTAAGTGTTTGGCGAATGCCCAAACAGAAAAATGAAAAAAAAAAAAAAATAAAATCAACTCACTGGAATCGTTCCCTTCAGTCAGAACTCTGTCTCCCACATCCAGCACGGTGGTGATCTTTTCTCAAATGGGTTAGGAAGATGAGAATATAAAGAAAAAGATAAGGTGTAATTTAACTCAAGGTATTTTTTTTTCCTATAAGTGTGTAGGCCTGGGTTCGGGTTTGAGCTAAAAGGAGAAAATGGGGAGAGCGGGAAAAAGGAAGGAGAAGTTTAGGCTTTGAGCTTCAGATTATTATTATTACTACTGCTATAATAATTTATAAATTGATTTTATTATCATTATTAATTATTATTGTCATTTGGTATTATTGAACGGAAATATTACAATGGAGGTACCTCATGAGGAGAAGAAAGCATCCTAAGACATATCTCCTTAGAAGTGAACTCCGCAGCAGCAGCAGTGAGGATGAGAAGAGGACTGTGGTGGAGGATGTGATCGCGTAAGCTTTCAAACTCAGGACGAAGGCGCATGGTAAAGTAGCGCAGACGCTATCAATCATATAGTTGCTGAAACACGAGGACAAAGTCAGATAATGAGTTGGGAATAGGCACCTCCATCGTCTGCAGTTCTTCCCAATATTCAGATATTAAGATGTGAAAGTCCTGAATAGAACGATCACCTTGACGAGCATCTTGAAGAGCCTGATGAAGGTGGTACCTCTCTCGTGGTACCCTCTCTAAACAATCTTATCCACACACTCATGAACAAAATGGTGTTTCTGAGAGAAAGCATAACCATATTCTCGACACTACTAAAGCGCTTTTGATATCTGCTTCTGTTCCTCGCTATTTTTAGGCAGAAGCTATATTAACTCCTGTTTTTCTTATTAACATCACTCCGTCCTCCTTGTTCAATGAAACCTCTCCATATTCTCGACTTTTTTACACACTCAATTTGATTATTCATTCCTTCAAAAATTTGATTATGTTTGCTTTGTCCTTCTTCCTATTCACGAACGTGACAAACTTCTCTCTCGAACAATCAAATGCATCTTTCTTGGTTATAGCTCTACTCACAAATGTTATCATTGTTATGATCCTGTCAGCCATCGACTTCGCATTGCTCGTCATGTTACTTTCTTTGAAAACATTCCCCACTTTTTCCTGCAGATTCTCCACTTACTCTTTGAGTTTATTCTGATGTTGGTGTGGCGGATGATCAGGATCCCCATCGTTCCTCCATTGCCTTCTGCATTTTTTAGGATCATCGCTTATTTCTTGGCATAGTAGGCGTTAAGACACTGTCTCCCGCTCTAATACTGAGGCAGAATATCAATCGATGACTGACACTTACATGAAGTTAAAATGATTGCATCGTCTATTACATGATATGGGTGTTTTATTCCACCTCACATCCCTTACACTATGACAATAAGAGTGTTATTTTAATTGCGACTACTCTTGTGTTTCATGATTGAACCAAGCATGTTGAAGTTAATTGTCATATGACTCATCAGGAATAGCCGTTGATAAGATTTCTCTTCCATACATTTCTACCAAAGAGCAAGTGATTAATGTTTTCACTGAGGCTCAAACTATTCCTTAATTTGATATTTCCTATCTAAAATCATGGTGACTGATCTACTGTGAGTTTGAGGAGGATATTAAATATAGATATCCTATAACTAGTTGTATTTGTGTTCCTATTCCTATTAGGACTTTGCCCTATATCTGTTTGTATACACGGGCATATTGTACACCAGAATAATTCAATGAATCAGAGAGTTTCTCTTCAAATTACGACCCATATTTAATTTTGCAATGAACCAGTGCAAGTGCACAAGCATTTCTCTTCAAATTAAGACCTATATCAAAATAAATAGAGAATGATCGTTCTCTTTTTCTTTTTCTTTTTATTTATTTTTATCAAAGAAGGATATACTCCCGGATCCTTCTTAAGATCTTCTGATTAAATTAACACACACAGACACACATGCTGTCGGCTCCCAGAAAAGCGAGAGCGTGAATCCAAAAAAAGGAACTCAGCTTCTTGACACGTGGCGCCATACTTGTCGGCCAGTGGAGATCTTGGCGCGGGTATCACGTTGTGGACTTGACGGCCGTGGGGTCACGCGCCCGGCTGAGACGCACGTGACGGACTCACCGCGGATGTCGAGATCTACTGTGTTTGACTGCAGACCTTTTGCCCATATAGTTCCATTTGCTCATCGCGTCTCTTGTTCACAAGTGTCGCTATGTTTGGGCGAGACCACTGGGTCCCACCTAAAAGCTCACCGAATCAACTGTCCAAACGGACGCGGTGACCACTTTGACGAAAAATACGACTTTTTAAGCCAATGAAATAAATTTAAAAAAATAAACTTGTGTGAGTGAGATTCACGCTACAAACCCGAGCTTTACTTTTTTTTCTAGCTTTTCCATGAGCAAAACAGGCCCTTAAAATCAGTGACGCGGAGGAAATAGTTTTTGGGGACCCTACATCAACTGACTCAAACTGACCACCATCCTCCCCGCATTGTAGTTCCACACCAATACAACCCTGAGGATAGGGATGGCCAGCGGGGCAGGTCGACCCGTTTCGACCCGCCCCGCCCCGCCCTGTGCGACCCGTTTGAGTCGCACAGGGCGGGTTGCGGGTCAACCCGGACCCGCCCCGTTTAGGGGCGGGTCAACCCGAGTTGACCCGTCCCGTTTAAACGGGACGGGTCAGATTCGTCCCGTGACGAATCGGGTCGGGGAAAATTTTCCCCGACCCCTCTTCTTTTTTTTTTTTTTTAGTCCTATATTATTATATATGTGAGACGGGAAAATTAGTTTCGGACCCCTATTTTATTTTTTTATTTTTTTTAAACCCTCAAAAAGTTAAAAAATTACCTATCATGAAAATTTTGAAATTTTAAAAATAAAATAATAATAAAAGGCGAGACGGGTCTAACCCGTCTCGGCGAATCCGGGTAACGAATCGGGTCAGAGACCCGATTCGTTACCCCGATTCTTGATTCGTCTCGTTTGAATTCGTGACGAGACGGGTCATGGATTCGTTGGCCAGACGGGACGAATCAACCCGATTCGTCCCGTTGGCCACCCCTACCTGAGGACGCAGCTCACACAGGGTTCAATGGCCTCCGTAATTTTCTTTTTGATTTATTAATAATTTATACAATACAGCCTTTGCATAATTTGTGATACACATCACAAGATGATGAGAATATTACTCACCAAAAGTCTAAAAATTGTAGTATTTCAATAGAATTGCGTGATATCACTCTAATGTCTCCTGTAATTGTTTGTGCTGAAACTGTGTAATACTGTCAAAAACACAAATTTATAAATTACAGATAAACTCAAGAGTTAATGACGAAATAATCGTCAGTAAAATATATCGTCGATGGCGAAGAAGTCACGAATTCAATGTTATAATTAAAAATTTAAAGACTTCATGAAGATTAAATTGCCCAATAGATCTTGAATCCATACATCTTAAGAACAATCATACATTTATTGTACATACCTGAAGCCATTAGAAAGGTTGATGAAGGTAGATTGATCAAGATCTCAGTCCCTTCCTTTATCCTTGTAAACCCTAATCTGTAGACACCTTTCTTCTCTCTGTCTCTTTTTCTTTGCACAAACCCAAATTCTGTCAAGTGATGGTTTTCCACAAAAAGGGGGGTTTTTGCCTATAATAGAGGAGAGAAGAGGGTCTACCTATTAACAAATAACCACATGGAGAAAACACCCATCATGGCCTTTTATCTCCCATATAGTTATTTAACTTATATAATAGTAACCTTTATATTTGGGCATACATTAAATATCAGTTATCTATTATTTATGGAATCCAATTAACCAATAAAAGGTTAGTGGGCCACTTAATGTGAGACTAACATTCTCCCACTTGGACCACTAGCCGATTACATTACAACTTTAGAAAACAAATAAAAAGACTCATTTTAAAAACATTTGACTCTATTGGATTCCATACTGAAAAACTTTGACACGTGATCACGAATTTAAAAAATAATAACTGATAAGCCCAAATAATGAGATACTGTAATACTGCAATTAGCTTGGACCACCAATGTGAGTCATAGCGGTTATACAACATCTATGTCATACTCCCTTCTATGTACCACAACATTGATAACCCTCACTAATAGAGTCTATAACCAAAACGACCCCTGTAATTTGTCTTGTCAAGACTTTTCCTGTTTAACAAACATCCATACATAATATGTGCACACACAGTTGGATAACAGGAAATATAGAAACAAACTTTTATTGCGCAATAGTGTCAATTACATAAGCACCAAAACATACATTACAGATTACTCAAAAGACCCATTCTAATAACATGTTCTTTGAATGTCTTTGGAGGTAATCCCTTGGTCAATGGATCAGCAACCATAAGAGTGGTACTTATATTCTCAATTGACACCCGTTGTTTCTGAACTCTTTCTCTAACGACTAAGTACTTAAGTTCCATGTGTCTGGAACCACTAGAGTACTTACCATTCTTAGAGAAGAAAACGGCTGCTGTATTATCACAAAATATCTTCAGCGGCCTGGCAATAGAATCAACTACACCAAGTGCTGAAATGAAATTGCGTAACCATAATGCATGATTCGTGGCCTCGAAACATGCTACGAACTCAGCCTCCATCGTGGATGAAGCAGTGATAGACTGCTTTACGCTCTTCCACGAGATTGCCCCACCAGCTAGCATGAATATAAAGCCTGAGGTAGACTTTCTGCTATCTGGGCAACCAGCAAAATCTGAATCCGAATAACCGATCACTCCAACTGATCTGATCTCCTATATGTGAGCATATAATCCTTCGTCCCTTGAAGATACCGCATCACTTTCTTTGCCAATTTCCAATGCTCCATTCCTGGATTACTCTGGTATCTTCCTAACATTCCAACAGCAAAACTGATATCTGGCCTGGTACAAGTATGTGCATACATCAAGCTCCCAACTGCTGACGCATATGGAACTTTCTGCATTTGTTCCTTTTCTAAGTCATTTCTTGGACACTGACTCCCACTTAATTTGTCACCCTTCATGATGGGTGCACAACTGGCTGAACATAGTTCCATGTGAAATCTTTCCAAGACTCGATTGATATAACCTTTCTGAGACAGTCCTAACAATCCTCGAGATCTATCCCTGAAGATCTCTATGCCAATGACATAAGCTGCCTCACCCATATCAACCATCTTAAAGTTCTTGGTAAGATAGTTTTTGGTTTCATACAGTAAACCAATATCACTACTGGCTAACAAAATATCATCCACATACAGAACCAAAAGATAAACTTGCTCCCACTGATCTTCAGATATATACACTGATCAACAGTGTTTTCTTTAAATCCGAATGAGGTAATGGTATCATTAAACGTTATATACCATTGCCTGGAAGCTTGTTTTAGTCCGTAGATGGATTTCTTTAATTTGCAAGCCAAGTGTTCTTTTCCTTTCTTTGCGAACCCTTCAGGTTGCTCCATGTATATTTCCTCATCCAAATTTCCATTTAGAAAAGCTGTTTTCACATCCATTTGATGTAACTCTAAGTCATAATGAGCTACAAGGGCCATAATGATTCTAAAAGAGTCCTTCTTTGATACTGGAGAGAAGGTCTCTCTATAATCAATACCTTCTTTCTGAGTGAAACCTTTAGCCACAAGTCTGGCCTTATATCGTTCGATATTGCCTTTGGCGTCGCGCTTGGTCTTAAAGACCCATTTACACCCGACTTTCTTACAGTTACTAGGCAATTCGACGAGATCCCAGACTTTGTTTTGGTCCATAGATTTCAACTCCTCATTCATAGCATCAATCCATTTGCTAGAATCATTACTTTCAATGGCTTGTGAAAATGAAACTGGATCTTTATTAATCCCAATATCGAAATCAGATTCCTGTAGATACACCACATAATCATCTGAAATGGCAGATCTTCTTTCCCTTTGAGATCTCCTCAAAGCTGCCGGTTGTGGTGGTTCTACAACATTTTCAGTGGCGATATCCTCATGAAGTGGTGAACCATTATCATTATGTTGTTCTGGTGACTCAGCTTGATGATCAAGCTGAGGGACAACAATTTCTCTTGAAGGAAAGGGTATTGGGATATTTACCCTTATCACTTCAAGATCCACCTTTCTTGGTTCATCACTCCCACTAATTTCGCCATTCTCAAGGAATCTGGCATTACCAGTTTCAACAATTCTAGTACTATGGTTAGGACAATAGAATTTGTACCCTTTAGACTTATCTGGATAACCAATGAAATACCCAGATATGGTCCTTGAGTCTAATTTCTTTTCATGTGGATTATATATTCTAGCCTCTGCTGGACAACCCCAAACATGTAAATGTCTTAAACTAGGTTTCCTACCAGTCCACAACTCGAAAGGAGTTGTTGAGACTGCCTTACTAGGAACCCTGTTCAAGATATACATAGCAGTCTTTAAGGCTTCATTCCACAATGAATTAGGTACATTAGAGAAGCTCATCATGCTCCTAACCATATCCATAAGTGTCCGGTTTCGCCTTTCAGCAACTCCATTCTGCTGAGGCGTACCTGGCATTGTGTATTGAGCACAAATGCCATGCTTTTCTAGAAATTTGGCAAATGGGCCAGGATTCTGTCCTGACTCATCGTATCTTCCATAATACTCACCACCTCGATCTGATCTCATGATTTTAACTTTTCTATCTAATTGTCTCTCGACTTCTGTAATGAACACCTCAAGGATGTCAACAGCCTGAGACTTTTCATGAATTAGATATACATAACCATAACGAGACAGATCGTCTATAAAGGTGATAAAGTATCTCTCTCCCGTAAAACATGGAATAGAGAGTGGTCCGCAAATGTCTGTATGAATAATCTCAAGAAGCTCTTTGCTTCTTGTGGCACCTTTCTTGGTGTGTTTGGTTTGCTTTCCTTTTATGCAATCCACACACAATCCAAAATCAGTGAAGTCTAGGTTATCCAAAATCCCATTCTTCACTAATCTTACAATTCTATCCCTGGAGATATGCCCCAGTCGTCTATGCCACAAGATAGAAGATTTTTCATCAATTAAGCCACGTTTAGAACCAACATTCGAATGCAGGGTTAAAAGAGATTGTGCAAACTCATAATTCAAGGAAATTTTATACAAACCATCACATAAAATTCCATGTCCAACCGAAATTGAATTAAACATCAAATTGAGTTTTCCACAACTAAATAAAACTGAATATCCAACAACATCTAATTTGGATAAAGACATTAAATTCCTAGAAATCGAAGGTACATAAAAAGTGTCTACAAGATCCATCTGATGACCCGTCTCTAAGAGTAGTCGATAAGTTCCAACAGTCTCGACCTCCACTTTGAGACGGTTCCCCATAAAGACAAATCTTTCACTTTCCTTCGGTTTCCTGGTTGTAAGGAATCCCTGCATTGAATTAGTTATGTGAGTTGTGGCTCCAGAGTCAATCCACCAAGTATTAGAAGGAACTTCAGCAAGATTTGATTCATAACATACAAAAGAAAGATTCATACCTTTCTTTTCGAACCAAGCCTTTCTCTTGTTGCAATCCTTCTTCACATGTCCTTTTCTGCCACAAAAGTAGCATTTGACAGTGAAACTCTTTCCATGACCCTGGCTACTTTCCCCAGGTTCATTCCCTTTCTTTGGTGGAAACCTCTTACCTCTTCCATACTTTCCCTTCTTATGTATAGCTCCTTGAGTTACTGCCAACACTGAGTGATGTCCTTCTTGCCTCAGTCTCACTTCCTCTTGAACGCACATATTAGTCAGTTCATTCAGATTCCACCTATCCTTATGAGTATTATAGTGAATCTTGAATGGTCCGAATTGAGGAGGAAGTGAGTTGAGGATGAACTGTACCAAGAAGGATTCATCTACTTTCATTCCCAGTGTTCCTAACTTTGCAGCTTTATCAGTCATATTGAGGATATGTTGTTGGACTCCTCTACTACCATCATATTTCATGGTAGTTAACTCAGCCATAAGAGTGCCAGCCAATGACTTATCAGCAGATTTAAAACGGTCTTTTACAGCAGTTAAAAGTTCTGAAGCGTTAGCAGTCTGAGGGAGTGAAGTTTTGATATTGTTGGCAATGGTCATCTTAATGAACATAAGACTGAGTCTGTTCGACCTTTCCCAGGCTTTAGCATGGCTAACCTGATCTGCTGTACTTTCAGCAGTGACTTCCTCAGGTTTCTCAACTAGAAGAGCCAGGTCAAGATCCAGTACACCCAGTGTGAATTGGACATGTTCAAACCATTCAGAAAAGTTTGTACCATCCAGGGCTGGAATGCTAGATGCATGAGAGTGTAGGGAAGTGGGAACGTTCACTGAAACAAAATAAGACAATGCTCACATTAAGGCCTCGAATCAATACAAAAACATTAAATTTTATGAAGATGAACTATTGATATCACTTTGATTTCTCCTTTGGGCGAAACCTAAGCATATCCAGCATTCACTCTACAGGTGAGACCTTTTATCACCTATGTAGGTCTAATATAATTTATGCCACTTAGACAGTAAGTCATGTTACCTTTGGGTATCCAATTCTACACCACTAAGTTGCATAAATTACACTACCCTACCCGGTTCGTAATTATTTGAAAGAGACTTTCCTTTGGGCGAGTCCCAATCTCCTAACTAGAACCGCCACCGAGAATATTATTGACTTTAATGTCACCCTTATTGACAAATCTTTTATGTAGTTGTATATTCATAAGGCTCACTAATGTAGGTCACTTTGGCAACTACTAAATCAATAAACCGTATGAATATAAAACTAACCAATAATATTCTCTAACCTTTTATTTGAGTTATTCTATAATACTCCAATATTGTCACTTGACCAATTCAATCAATATTAACACAATAACATTAAATGTGTAACTTACATTTATGATTGAACTAAACAAACATTAGTCGACTGGTCAAGTCGACTATAAAGGAAGTCCCAGTCGACTAGGGTCAAGTCAAGTCGACTATAAATTAAAGGTTAGTCGACTAAGGCAAAGCAAGTCGACTATAAATGAAAGGTTAGTCGACTGACAGAGAAACAGAGAACCACACATCTCTCGGGTCAACCTGTTAGTCGACTAGGGCAAGGGGTTAGTCGACTATACTAATTATTAGTCGACTAACCAAAAGATCAAGTCGACCGACAGTAAAAATACAGAGAGTCATAATTTTCTGGGAGGAGACCTAGTCGACTAATATTGTGGGCTAGTCGACTAACAGTCGATGAAACAGAAACCGTATACAGACAACTGTTTAATCGACTGAAGCCATATCAATAGAAAATATTAGGGTTTGTACTACAAATTTTGATCCAAGGAATTGTACAATAAGGTGGAATATTGAAATTTAATAGAATTTTGAAGAAAAGCTACTAAATCCTCTTTAAAAATTCTACAATTGAATGATCAAAATTTGCTTTTGAAACAGTTAATCATAAAACCCTAATTTGTCCATAATCAGTATTCTGAGATGTATAGATTCTTAACCTGGCTCTGATACCAAATGTTATAATTAAAATTTAAAGACTTCATGAAGATTAAATTGCCCAATAGATCTTGAATCCATACATCTTAAGAACAATCATACATTTATTGTACATACCTGAAGCCATTAGAAAGGTTGATGAAGGTAGATTGATCAAGATCTCAGTCCCTTCCTTTATCCTTGTAAATCCTAATCTGTAGACACCTTTCTTCTCTCTGTCTCTTTTTCTTTACACAAACCCAAATTCTGTCAAGTGATGGTTTTCACAAAAGGGGGGTTTTTGCCTATAATAGAGGAGAGAAGAGGGTCTACCTATTAACAAATAACCACATGGAGAAAACCACCCATCATGGCCTTTTATCTCCCATATAGTTATTTAACTTATATAATAGTAACCTTTATATTTGGGCATACATTAAATATCAGTTATCTATTATTTATGGAATCCAATTAACCAATAAAAGGTTAGTGGGCCACTTAATGTGAGACTAACAAGCCAATCTTAAATTGCTAACCTCATTGTTACCTTAATTGAATAGTGTACAAAGTTGCTAAGCATAATGTGAGGATGAAAGGGAATAATAATTCTACTGGCAATTTAAATATCTGTCTACATTATTCAACGAGCTAGCATCAAGGGGACTGAACAGCTGTGTAAAGATGAGTGACTTTATTTTCTCCGCCTAACCAATTGACAGGGTTTTCAATTTATGTTAATATAATTCTAATGCATCATATTCATATTTTTAGCATCTCTGGTGACTAAGACACAATATTAAATTACACAATAACAACTCGACCGACTTATTCCCAACTACTTCAGGTCTATCCTTGTTAAGCATGGAGACAAATAGGTCATGATTCACAAATATGACATCAAACAAAGTAGCAGATACAGAGAATCTACTATCCCTGGGATTCTAATATGACATGGACCTGGCAAAAAACAGAATTACATAGAGTGCGAGCGCACACACATGTACACAATATGCATACGTATGTCCATCCCCAGATGGCAAATCTGAAAAACACTAGCACATGCCACCAACTGAAATACACATTCATGTAATTATCCCAAAAAACAGGGGAAAAAAAGAATAAATATAAATATTCACACGTCACACATATAGAACTTGCTATGTTTCCTCCCCACAAATATGAAAGACACAGAAACAAGGTTCTGCGGGATATGTATCATTAATGGCATATATGCAGACATATCACATGATAAATTACCATAAGAAAGCAATCTCTCATTCAGGTTTTGATGTAAGAAAAGTAATAAGCCCTTAGATCTGTTTTTCCTAATATTTGAGACTAGAGTACTATTCTCAGGTGCTTGTAGAACTAAATAAATATTAGACAATAGATTTTATTTTGTAAAACAATAAAAAGAAGACGTATAACCTTAGAAAATTGCTTGAATAATAAAAAGGCCATTGATAAATTACTTGGGTTAAGCAATTTCTTCTTCTTTAGCCATAAAATGTATTAATGTAACTCATTGGGAGGTCAAATATTTAAACTATATTAACACAATTCAAACCATCAAATACTCACCCAAATATAAAACTGCAAGCACACATCTAATTATTACAGTATATGATGCTCTCCAACAAAATTAGCTTTTACAGGCAAATATAGTCATTTACAACTTATAATGTATTTTAAATGCATTATGAATGTTAACTTTAGAAATAGCGACGTTTTTAGGGAGAAATAAAATTCATTGCAGTAGCAAAATTATTTCCAACATTAACATGTATTCTCAACTTCTTCTCAATTCTTTTCAGACCTATAACAACTTATACTTTATTCAAATAACAAAACATTTCTCCAGCCAATTAACATGCAATGCCGACATTCTGAATCCCATGATTATGAGAATTCTCAGTTTCTCCATGTATCCACCTCTCTCAATTTTACCATCCTTACCAAATGTTAGAAGGGGTACCCAAAAAAAAACAGAAGAAGAAGAAAAATGCAAAAAGAAAGAAGATACGCAAATTCAAGAACCTAATTTAATTTTGAGTTGCATTTCCCGCATGAAAACAGTCATTTCAATACCATTAGCAGAACAGCTAGAGCATACAAAGCCATTATGTGTCCCACACTTCGTAAAGTATTTGAAAGCATGTCCATTGCGCATAAATTTTATAATTAGATCAAATAACAGAAGAAATTAGGGCAACAAAAAGTCTGAATCCGCACTTTAGCCCTCCCAGTTCCCAAATCCAACCACTTCACTGTCCATAAATTAGAGCAAATCGGATCACGCGTCTCAGTTTCTTAGGGTTGAAGAATCATTTGAAAGAATTAAACAGGAGCCATCTCAAGATTCGACTTTTAAAAGAAGACAGCAATTGTACAGCACAGAGAAAATAAAAGATTTTTGAGCGTCACTTGGAAAAGTTTGGTACAAAATTAGACATAAAAGGAAGGGCGGTGTGTGTGTGTGTGTGAGAGAGAGAGAGAGAGGAGAGAGAGAGAGAGAGTGAGTTGGGACCTTAGCAGCCTCGAGGATCTCCATTCTTCTTCAATGGCGATCGATGAGAGAGAGAACAGAGAGACACCGACTCCATGCCCAAGCCCACACTGAGAGATTTGGTCAGGCCACTGTTTAAGCCCAGCCGAAGCCCAGCAGAAAGGTCTGAAAGTTTTTTTTCCCCCCCCCTCCATATTTAGTATTTACTATCTGTATTGTAGAGCCCCTCAAATGATGATTAAATAAATAGGGAGGGCTTCACTGTAAAAAATTTAGGAAGGGGCTGTGAGCTTTTGTGAGCTTTTTGTGGGGGTGTAGTTGTATTCTTTTTATTAGCAAAAGAAAAAAAAAAGAAAGAAAGAAAATGAAATGAAAAAAAAAGAATAGAAAAAAGGAAGAGTTTTCTCTTTTTGTAACTCCACCTAAGTCAATTAGAATTCATAGTCTACAAACCTCGAGTCTAATTAGCTTTATTTTACTCTTTTTTTTTTTTGCAAAATTTGAAATTTATGATCGATATTCACTTTGTAGATTATGACACCGCTGCCTTTTATTTCTGATAAAGACAGAGACGAGGTGATGATGCATATGTGAGAAAAGATCTCAAGTATTTTTTTCAATATCAATAAATTAGCATGTCGAGTTTGTATTCTAAAACCCCAAGCAAGAGATCCCTGAAGTTGTTGATTTATCCCCAAAAAAAAAAAAAAAAATCAAGGAAAATGGTTAAGCTATTATGGCTGTTTGGATTCAAGGAATTGGGTAGAAGTGAGGAAGTGGGAAGTGTCTTTTCTTATTTTTGCTGTTCATCCAAACACCGGAAAAAGAAAATGGAAAATGTTCTTTTCCTTTTCTCTTTTCTCTTTAACACAACCATTTCCTCACTTCCAAAGTGCTACAGTTAATTTTGTGGTCATGTATATCTCATTTGTAATAAGTTGTAGCAAAAACAGTTAATTTTTTACTCATGTAAATCTCACTTGCATTCTAATTAAGTCCATTTTTATTTTTCTTAATTAATTTTTATTTTAATATTATTTTGCGGTCAACTTTGTGGTCAACTTTTTCATATATTTCCACGTTACCATCCAAACACCGGAAAAGACATAACATTTTTTAAATCACACTTTCCAACAACATTCAAACACCGGAAAACTTACTAACTAATTCTCAAGTTCCAAAGGAAACTATTATCACTTCCTCACTTCTTCACTTCCTCACTTTCACCCTTAACCAAACAGGCCCATATATTGAAAACATGTTTAAAATTTGAGGCACACAAATAGTTAATCTGACCAAACCCTCACTAGTTTGATTTGTTTTTTATTTTAAAGTATTGCCTAACAAGGCCTAAGATTGTACCGGGCCTATTGGTCAGGCCCAGTGAGGGCACAAAGTATATAGAAAATAATGGCATCATCATCCTGAGACACTGATGAAGATACCAAATCCAATCAAATTCAAGGCCCTTTTCTTTTACAAACCAAACAAGAAAATATTAGATCCTTTTTATAGTTATTAGTATATCAGGCACGTGCAGTGCACATTAAATTAAGATTAAAAAAATAAATAATAAAATATAATTATCTTATGTTGATTAGTGTTAGCAAATAATTATTTTTTAATATGTATTGTATTATACATTGCAAACAAAAATTTGATTTATTTATATCACAAAATAGTAATGAAATATTTTAATAATACTTGTATGAATTTACGCATGAGATAATATACTTTAAAGAAAAAAAATGTCAAGTGATAGTTATCATGTACTCATCCAAATTGAAATAAAGTATATGAAAGGATATGCTAATATTTTTAGTAATTTTAAAAAACTGATAAGTTTTTTTTCAAAACTTAATTAAACATAAAAAGTTTGAGATTAATTTTCTTCGTTTAGTTATGTGTTTTTTCTAAAAACAAGACTGTTTATTTGTAAGAAGAAATCTAGATATTTCTATTTTTTATTTTTATATATTTTATTCAGATGCTTTAGATTTCTCTCTTTATTATATAATAACTTGTGTAACACCCCGATCATTTTAAAATTCTAATTTAATATCCTAATATTTGATTAACGTGATCCGACAGAATTATTTAAGATGATGATTGAACGTGTTTTGTGTAAAATAGAATTTTTATTTATTTTAATTTTTATTATGGGGGAAATTTGAAGTGAAATAAATATTTAATAATTTCAAATATAGGTGTAAGAATATTTTGGCATGTATATATATGGATATGGAACATATGTGTGTATATAAATATATACATTGCATGGATGTGTTGGAATATTGTGTAAATACAAGATAATACAAGTAAATACCAAGAAAAATACTATATAATATATTCATAATAATTAGTGGAAGAGGGTAGGTATGCATGAGGTGGGTAGATGGATGGTTAAGATTTTACTTGAGAATGATGGAGACATGTGGCATGAGTAGGGACATGTGGCTTCATGAGAGGAAGGAGAGAATTCATAGTGCAAATTTGTTTGGGAAGGAGGTTATGTGTAAATGGAGGGATGAAAAAGTTTCTCATCCCTCTCTTTCCTTTCTCAGGCTGAAAGTTACGTTCCCTTCATCTCTCCTAAATTAGTGAACCCTAGAGAAAAATCTCTCCCAAAACCCTCTCTCATTCTCATTCAAAAAAATTTCAAAACCCTATGAGATCATCTCCATTCTCTCTCTCTCTCTCTCTCTCTCTCTCTCTCTCGTAGATCGGGGCGGCTTGAAGGGTCGGCCGGCCAAGGGCGGCCGGCCATGGCCGCGGCTGGCCGGCGGAGCAAGGTGAGGGAGTTCCAAAAGTTTTTTCTTCTTCTTTATTTTCTTGCAAATTTTGATGGTATATCCTTAGATCTCTCGGTATATTGATTGATCTCAATGAAAATTTATAAATTTGTTATGGTTATGATATTAGATTATGAGAAGAGGAGGAAGGAAACCCTTCGTCTATTTTGATATAATTTTTATATTTCCTTGACAAAAATAAAATAACTTCATGACCTAACTCATTTTATTCTGAATAGAGTAATCAAATAAGAGAACTATTAATTGTGATTCAATTTGGTGAAGGGATTAAAGACATTTGAAACTAACCCAAAATTTGGGGACACTAGAAATGTGTGCAAATCTGTCCAGTTTTTATAATCTGTAAATTCAGAGGGAGTTCACCTAGGTATTATGAGTAATAGGTATCATATTATATGTCATTAGAAAGATAATCAAGTCAGCTTTCTAACGGTTCTTACCGTATCCCAATTGAGGGTCTGTACTGAAAGTTATCGTCAAAATATGACAGGCTAGTTAAGATTCCTGAGTTGCAGAATTTTCTTTTATGATTGAGGAGTTTCTGAATTTTCTTTTACTAGTTAACTCAATTATAAATGTCATTTAATAAACTATTAGAAAGATGATAGTGTCTCTAAGCACATGAATTTAAACCCGCGTTGGTTGGATATTAGGAATCCTTTGAGAAATAAAAGAAAGCATAAATCATGTCGAAAATTAGGTTCCTCCCTATGAATTACCGCTTAAGGGGGGCCCATGAGAATTTTAGGAATAAATAAAGAAGCATGTTGAGCTAAACATAGAACAGAATACGCTCCCATAATGAATGTTGATGTTCCAAAAAAATTTTATGTGTACAAGTATAGGTCCTCTCGTCGAGGTTCATGTATAACGCTTTGCATTTCAAATATTCAAGTGATATGTGTTGATTCTTACAAATAAATTTTATTTCTAAAATCTTGTTCTTCCTTTGTAGATGGTAGTTGGTATGTGTTATTTCTTTTATTTTTAAGAATATCCCTTCATGTATTATGCGTGTGTGAAGTACACATCTCTCCACATTTTATAATAGCATATGTGGTTATATTCTTTTACGATATAAATTTTATATGTTTGAATTTATTTAAGAAGTAACCTCAGGATCTGTCCTCGTAAATAATTAGAAAGAAACAATAAATATTTTGAGAGATCTTTGTGGTGTCCTCAATGAAATTCCTACTTCAACCAGTCATCCTATGACATTCAAGTGTTCAGAATCGAAATTATAGAAACCTTGTAAGAGTTGAGACGATCTCCACACTTAAATACATGTGCAAATATCATCATTTCTCAGTATTGTTGTATATACCTCGAAATCAAATCGATAATTTTTGGACTTCTTATAAGGACACAACTTCTGGGATTGTTATTCACACAGTAACTTGATCCTGATACTGGCCTTCATCGTGGCAACACGCATACATTTAGGTCATTGCGAGCCATCCTTATATTGGTCCTTTAATGTTCTTGAGAGCACTAAAATTTTGAGCCTTCATCAGTTACACATTACCTTACGGTTCCTCTTTGTATACATTAAGCTATACATTAAACTTTCATAATTATCTCTTGTGAGTGGAGAATATTGCAAACATAGGCGTTCCTTTCATGTGATTTTTATGCTGGATTCTTTCCTTATTAACTCAATTTGATTCCTTAAGGGTGATCTAGTGTAAAAGGGTTCATGATATAACTAGTCACACTGATCCTCCATCAACAGAGCTTAAGTACTTGATGAAATATATGAAGCACTTTTATGGATGAAGAAAAACTTGAGGATATATTCTTTTCTTCTAGTTAAGACTCCAGCACCCCTCTGGGGCTAAGGAAGTTAGAAGTAAAACACCAAAATATAATTATCCACTGATATCATTTGAGTGTAGTTAAAAAAATAAAGTAAAGACTTCTTCTCTTACGATCATATTATCTTTGTTAAGTTCATTGGGCGTGGAAGGTTTGAAACAAATTTAATTCTTAAGCATAGTGATATGAGTAATCCCAACCTTATTTCTATCCTTGAATCTAATAATATGTGGTTTAATTTGACCGAACAAACTCTGATAAATGCTTTTATGTTGGGTTTGAAGCAAGTGATTTATGATAACATGACTAACTTTAAAATCTGGACACATTTAACTTTCGTTGTCTGCAAGAGTCAGATTTTGGATTTAGCTTTCATTTCTTCTATATCAGAGTTGTCCACACATCTCTTGGTATGTAGTTTCTTACTCTCATTGAAAACTCGTTACCCTTAGATGCTCCCTTGAGTAATTGTGTGACAAATTAGTTAGGAACTGAACTAGTCATTTGATACAATTAACCTTCTACTCTTCCGAGTGGTCAGTTGTCTCAATATCTAGATTGGCAAACTTTATTTAATTAAAGTTGATTTTCTTTCTTCCCTTTCAGTTTTTTTTGGTTTTAATGATAATGTCTAGTGTTAGCATGTGTTCTAGACTTCAAGTCTAGTTACACTAAGGATTAGGTGAGAGAGCTGAAACTCATAGCCTAATGAAGTACGAATAGAAGTAAGGTTAGAAAGGAACCTTGATATAATCGAATGGCACCCGTAGAAACTAATGTATGATAATTAAAAAAATTAATGGTTGATGTTACTTAAGAGTCGACTTCTGAAAAACTTACAATTTACAAGTATGTTAAGATTTGAATGAATAGTCGATTTCGGACATCAAATGTCGAGCATATAAAAAGAGGAAGTATATGTAACTAAAAGGCATCACCGTGTGGCCTAAGAAAGTGTTCTTGGAATATTAGTTATTATTCGGAGTTGATCTTTGCTTTTTAATTTTGGTTATTGGTGCATGTGTGTGTATGTGTATTCACACAATAAGTAGTAGTTATTCATAATCGTAATAGAAGATTGAACATTGATAACGTGAATAAAAAACTTGACTAGTATAATTAAGATGAGCAGATTACTACAGTGTCAATTGATATGTGCGTTGTGCATGATATACCGAACCACATGAAATTTTGAAAGTAAAATCGATAAGCGCGAAGGTAAAATTAAAATATTGATGATGTTTTGTACTATTCATGAACTGGTTGTTATATGTGGGCATACGCATTTCCAACTGTTGCATTTATTTATGTATCGGAGGAAGGGGCCCGGCGAGAGCCGGTAGGAGGGGGAAGACGGTGTTATTGTTACATATATATATATATATATATATATATATATATATATATATATATTATATATATATATATATATATATATATATATTGGAGGAAGGGGCCGGGCGGGAGCCGGTAGGAGGGGGAAGACGGTGTATGATTACTCTTATGTATGTGTATATATATTATATATATTTTGGAGGAAAGGGCCGGGAGGGAGCCGGTAGGAGGGGGAAGACGGTGTTATTGTTACATTTATATATATGTGTATATATTGGAGGAAGGGGCCGGGCGGGAGCCGGTAGGAGGGGGAAGACGGAGAATCTCATATCTCATTTGTGATTGAGTAAGCATATGAATAATATGTGATGTGTATACCACTAAGTATGATATTTGAATATTGTGTGGTGTAGTATGATTATGTTTGATTGTTTTATCCATATGGAGAAAACTATACTTAGATGATATGGGTGATATTGTGATGTTGTATCACCAAGGCATATACTTATCCCCATGAAACTTTGATTATGATTGGTTGTGTAACGGTCCCAGTCTCTTTTAAACAAGATTAGGCCCTAAAACACCAATTATCTCCAATTCTCCAATAAGTAAAAATTTCGGCAGCATCATCCCTAATATTTTGCCATTTCCCACATACAATAAATAACAATTTCGGCTCCAAGGCCTGCTTAATCCATCAAGGATTTCGGATGAAAAATAACCCTAATAGTTTAGGTTTACTCACCTTGGTTTCAGATCTGGAAATTGTGAGTTGGGCCTCAAAAATCCTTATGTAGAAGTGGTAGATCCTCCCCTAACTCACCCAAAAAGCCTCTCCCTCCAAGCTCCGGCCTCCCCTGTAACGGTCCCAGATTTCATAAATTCCAAATAACAGAATATTCTATTAAACTGATAGATTATCGTAATCATCTCCAAGCTCTTAAAATTTTCGGCAGCACTTCCTTTGTAAATGTTACATGCCCAAATATACATTTCAATATATAATAATTTAGACCAACAACAGCCCACTTATTCTCAATTCAAACATGTAGATCAAAGTCAACAATCGCCCATGCAATCATAAATATTATTTCGGCTCACCACGGCCTGCTAATTCTCTGAATAAATTTCGGCTTGACATCGCCTACTTATATGAAACAAAAGAAACATATGTCCGAGAGTACACCTCTCGGAATCCACAATATAAACAGATCTAACTATAACTCTAACAAATCACCATAATTACAATCTAACTTACTTCATATATATCCATCTCCTAAAACTTACATAAGGTATCAGTATACATCAAGTAGGATTTCAACAGGAACTAAATTACAATCATTAATAATAAACTTCTCAACAAACGCCTACATCTGAAGCTGGTCTTCTGCCATACAGCGACCTGAAACATAAAACTGGGAGGGAGTGAGCTCGACAGCTCAGTGAGAGAGAATCAAAGTGAATCAAGGAAGGAAAATACAATAAAGGGACGTGTTTCTTTCTTCAATAATTTGCAAGTATAGATGAACAAATGAAATGAGGAGAGAGCAATATCTTATAATGAATGATTAACACAACGATCCATATACTCTATGTGACGGTCTGACTTCTCTAGAATCGATTCTCTTTAACTTTCTTAATTTTCTGCTGCAGATTACTTGGTCTAAGAAATCAGTGAGATACTTTCTCAGTCATTATAACTTATGCATGGTTCTGTTTTAAGTACTATCGACACATATCATCACATAACTCATATCTCATACATTAGATACACCAATCAAAATCAAAGTTTCATGGGGGGTAAGTATATGTTTCGGTAATACAATATCACAATATCACCCCATATCATCTAAGTATAATTTATCCATATGGATAACGCAATCACACATAATCATACTACACTTCACAATATTCACATATCATACTTAGAGATGTGCACAACACACATGATACACATGCATATACAACCACAGTGAAGTGTGAGAATTCCCCGTCTTCTTCCTCCTACCGGCTCCTGCACGGCCCCTTCCTCCTATATATATGTATTTGTATGTATATACAACAATAACACCGTCTTCCCCCTCCTACCGGTTCTCGCACGGCCCCTTCCTCCAATATATATATATTACAATCCCACGTCTTCCCCCCTCCTACCGGCTCCCGCCCGGCCCCTTCCTCCAATGCAAAAGACGTAACAAACATATACAACACACATTCGAAAGTACAAATAATGATTTCGTCACAATACGAACACCAACCCTTTATTACAGTTTACCTTTTAGCTTGACACTAATGTCAATTGACATCCATATATGACACACCATATGTGTATATACATAAATATGAGTTACCAGTCAATACTGTAGTGATCTAACCATCTCAATTTAATGAGTCAGCTCTCATTTACTTGTTAAGTATTAGCCTTTTGAGTCGTGCTACTAGCACATCAACATTCAATTATGTAGCATACAATCATGATCGTAAATTTTACAATGCATACCCGTCATGGAGATCAATTCATCAACAAAACAAATACTAAAATTGTTGCTTGAGGGCAAAGATAATTGTCACGTAGGTATACAACTTTCTAGTTATGTTCATGTGACATCCCCATCAATTTCATATATATGCAACGTACATCATGGTTGTAAACAATCATCACTCAGATGTGGGTACACAGTGTATCAATAACCATATGAAGAATAAGCAATATCAACAAGTTATCTATTATGAGAAACTCTTATAATAATTTACACCCGTGTATCAGTAATAATATTGGATTTCTATTCACATCAACGCGCCCGAGCTTTCATTCATACGTCTAACATCACTAGTTTCTTAACGCTCATATGTCTAGTATGGTTCCGTCGAAACTCCTAATACCATAATTATTCGGTCAGTTAGTTAATTAATGACTACCAATATGATTAGACAATTCATTACCAACCTTGATTCCCGACTTCGTAATTAACAGTTTCCGTTCTGATGATTTTTATAACTGTCACTTACGTAACTATTGATTTCTAATCTCACAATTTAAAGAGAAGTGTCCTCTATGGACATCAACATCAATGATATAATCTGCTCAAGCTTAAAATTCACATATTTATGAGGCAATATGAGAAGATACAGTTTTCTTAGCTCACAGCATGTGGTATCCACTCTATATTTCTTCGTAGTCTTCTATTGCATCAATTTATAGTTAACCATCAATATTAGATCTTTCTTCCTATTGAGAAAGTAATTAGCTATTGTTCATAGCCAGGGTAATCAACGAAGCGTTGTTTAAATAAACGCTTGGAAGGACTCCTGCAGCCTTATTACCTATATATATGATGAGTTTATGAATCAAGATCTTCGATGGTCTACGTGCACTGGGCAATTGAAATGAAGATACTGAGATACCCTATATAAATAATACATGGCTCTAGTCGTATTCAGAATTTGTCTCCATACAGCTCAAAGTCTAAACCATCAATGCCTGGTGTGACGTGAGTACCATGCTATTACTTATAGACAAGTGGTATGAAAAATGGTTATAATCTCCTCCTTTATACCCTTCTATCATGGTACTCCCAACTTGTGAATATTGTCAATAAGATTTCCAGCCTAATCCTATTCCAAAATCATAGAGTCAGAAACCACAGTCCTATTAGCTCGGGACTGTGAGTCGTAGACCGGCAACACTGGATAGTGTTATTAATTTATAACAACATGCGCTATTAAAACTTATTTCTTATTATTGAAAATTATAATACTTGCCATCTGCCATAATCCTTCGTTATCCTGAACCTCTTGAATCTCGCTTCTAAATCATGTGCGGAAGGAGAGATGGGTCGAGTAATTCTTCCAGTTGCCTTCCTTTTTCCTTTGGCATTAGGATTTGTGTTAGTCCTACCAATTGATTGGATGTATAATTCATCACATCAGAATGTGCTCGACATACCCAAATGTATCAATACCTCTAAACATGTCAGATTTCCCAAGTGTCTGGGCGAATACAACAGTAATATTTAATGATGCAGATATGCCCAACAATATACCTACTTGAACTTGAAATAATATAATACAAGGATAAGAGCTCTTCAGGAGAATATTGTTTTATGCTGAGCTCAGAGAATTCTAATCTAGTGCTATTGGATCCAGAGCACCACTTGATCTAGCACCAAGACTCTGAAATTTATATAAAAGCTGATAGGGGGGTCTATGTCATTTCACTAGCTACACTGAAAATTTAACAAAAATTATTACGTCAAGAATATATCGAGTCATAACCTACCAATTTTTTTAGAATAAGTATCATCGCCCTAAAACACAATACACTTTGCTGCCACTAGGCACAAGTAGTAAAATCTTTCAGGCCTTTTAACTTCTTTCTAATTATTTACGAGGACAGATCCTGGGGTTACCTCTTAAATAGAAACAAGCATATAAAATTTATGAAACATCAACATTCATTATTAGGAGCGTAATCAGTTCTGAGCTTGGCGCAACATGCCTTTCTATTCATTCTAAAAATTCTCATGGGCCTCCCCTTAAATGGTACTTCAAAGGAGGGGAAACTAATTTTGACATGATTTATGTTTTCCTTTGTTTCCCAAAGGATTCCTAACGTCCAACCAATGCAGGTTTAAGATTCATGTACTTAGAGATACTATCACCTTTCTAATAGTCTATTAGATGACATTTATAATTGAGTTAACTAGTAAAAGAAAAATTCAGAAACTCCTCAATCATAAAGAAAATTCTGCAACTCAAGAATCTTAACTAGCCGGTCTTATTTTGACGATAACTTTCAGCACAGACCCTCAATTGGGACACCGCAAAAGCCGTTGGAAAGTAAATTCGATTATCTTTCCAACGATATATTATATGATTAGTTTTATCTAACTAAACTATTCCAGATATACAGAAACTTCTCAGCTGTGAGTGAGTTCTGCAGCAGGACAGTTTCAACCAACATGCAATGTTTTTAAAATAACTTGAGGTGCAGATATCCGAGTAGGACATGATATGAACCGTTAGAAAGTAGACTCGATTGTCTTTCCAACAGTATATAATATAATATAATATAACCCTAATATATAGATGAACTGAGCCCGAATTTACAGAGCAATTCTGTTTAACAGATTTCTGCACATATTAGAAAGGTTCTCTACTTTGCTCTAGATGATGATTTGTCTAGAAATTTTTACAAAAAAAATATAGGGGAAACGTAGATTAAATGCTGCTTTAAATGACAGGAATTAATCACTACATAACATGAGGATTTCTCTGAAAATTGAGAAAATGGAATAGGTTTAGATCTAGATGAAATCTCCCTCACCTAGATTTTCTTCTCTTCGACATGGCCGTGCCTCCGCTCCTCCTCTTGTGTGCGCGCGCAGATCAGATCCAGAGAGGGAGAGAATGAGTAGAGAGGAAAAAGAAAGGGAGAGAAATAGGGTGCTTGAAATCAAGATGGGGTTTTTTTTTTATTTGGGTTCCTAGGGTTTCTTTCTCCATGGAGAAACCTCTCTAGGATGAGGATGAAGACATAAAAGTTCTCTTGACTCTTTCAAGAGTCAAACCCCAAAATATTACAAGTTTGCCCCCCCTTCATCCAAGTGTCCACTCCCCCAAATCAAGAAGATCTAGGCCCTTGATCTCCCCTCTCATGCATACCTACTCCCTCCACTAAAAATATAATATATAAAATTGTCATGAATGTATTTTCTTGGTAAATACATGTATTTCAAGTATAACACTAGTATTTCATCTCATTGAAATACTAGTTACATAATAATCATGGTATAGGTATATTCATATATACCACTAGATATTCCCAAAATTAAATTAAAAAATCATTACACACTCAATTAACATAATAATTCGAGATTATATTTTTAATCAGGGTTTAAAAATTCGGGGTGTTACATCCCCCCTCCAACCTCCGACCTCCCCCCTCCAAGACTTGCCGCGGCGCCCCCTCCCAGCCGCGCTTCCGCGGCAGCCAGCAGCACGCGCGACGTGCTGCTGCTGCTGTGCTTGCTGCTGGCGCGCGGATCTTTCCTTCCCCTCTCGTGTAGCTTCGATCTAGGTTTTAGAGGAATGGTGAGGGTTTAGGGTTGGGCTAGAGAGGGTGTCCTATTTTTTTCAGATTTATTGAGAAGAGAAAAGAAGTGGATTAGGGCTCCAAGTTCTCAATTTTGGAGAGGAGAGATTTTCAGATTTGAGAGAGGATGAAGATGAGGGTAGTTTTGGTAGTCAACTTATTTTTTTTTTTTTGTGCAAGTTACAAGGTGGGGGAGGGCTCTCTCATGTTACCATTTGGACTCACATCCCTCAATGAAATCCTAGCCCTTGATCCCCCCCAAGCATGCATACCTACCCCTAACCCAAATCTTAGGGTAATACTTGGTTTGGCTAAGAGAAAGAGAGATTAGGTTATAATTCATACCAACTCTTACCCTTATTAAGTCACTAATTGACACAATAACACATGTACTTAAGCCTTCATGCCATATATTCTTAGTCACCACAATCTAATAAATAATAAAAACTTTTAAAGGGGAGTGGGTCACCTAATTAAGCTTAAATTGGTGCTATTGAAAGATAGAGGGTAACTACTTTAAATAATATATTTAACAACATTCTTCATAATTAGGATGAGGAGAAATTTAGGTAAATAAAAATTAAAAAAAAAAATCTTGTTGTTACATTTCTACCCTCCTAAAAGAGAGCTTCGACCCCGAAGCCTGACGTACCTTGGAAAAGTTGTGGGTAAATTTGCTTCATCTCTTCCTCTGGTTCCCAGGTAGTTTCTTCAATCTCTTTACTTCTCCATAATACCTTTACTAAAGGGATTGCTTTGTTTCGCAGTTGTTTCTCCTTACGGTCTAGAATTTGAACTGGCTCCACTGTATATATAAGTCTTCTTGGAGTTGCAGTGGTAAGTATTTAAGGACATGGCTCGGATCTGGTACATATTTTCTTAATTGTGACACATGAAATACGTCATGTATTTTCTCAATCTCTGTGGTAAGGCTAACCGATAGGCCAGAGGTCCAATTCTTTCCAATATTTCAAAGGGCCCAATATAACGGGGGTCTAACTTATTCCGTTTGCCACCCCGTACCATTCCTTTCATTGATGATATCTTCAAGAAAACTTTGTCGCCTTCTGCAAACTCCAAGAGCCTCCGGCGCCGATCCGCATATGTCTTCTGTCTACTCTGGGCCGCTTTCATTCTCTTCCTTATTATCCGGATTTTCTCCGTTGTTTCTTGCACTATATCAGATCCAAACAACGTTCGGTCGCCCATCTCTTCCCAACAAATTGGAGATCTACACTTCCTACCGTACAAGGCTTCAAATGGAGGCATCCCAATAGTGGATTGATGACTATTGTTATATGCAAACTCCACTAATGATAGGTATCCATCCCAATTGCCCCCGAAATCCAACATGCATGCTCTCAGCATATCTTCCAATATTTGAATAGTTCTCTCTGACTGTCCGTCAGTTTGCGGGTGCGCAGCTGTACTTGGGTGCAGTTTAGTGCCCAGAGCTTGGGATAGACTGATCCACAGCCTTGACTGAAACTGAGGGTCTCGATCTGACACAATTGTCTCAGGAACTCCATGAATCCTGATTATCTCTCGGAGGTAGATCTGGGCTAATCTATCCATCGAATAGTTTATTCGGATGGGTAGGAAATGAGCGGACTTTGTAAGTCGGTCGACTATCACCCATATGGCATCATATCCTTGAGGGGATCTAGGGAGCCCTGTCACAAAATCCATAGTAATGTTGCTCCACTTCCATTCAGGGATTTGCAAAAGCATGAGGAGTCCCGAAGGCTTCTTGTGTTCAGCCTTAACTTGTTGGCATATCAAACATCTCTGCACAAAATTAGCTATGTCCTTTTTCATTCCTTCCCACCAAAAGTTTGTCCGTAGATCCTGATACATCTTAGTTGTTCCAGGATGTGCGGTGCAAGGGGTGCGGGCCCTTTTGCAAGAACCATTTGAACTAAGGTATGCGGGTACCCAAATTCAAATGTAGAGAACAGTTAAATATCCTACATTTCAGGGTCAAATACCCTAAGATTCTACTATCCCCAATACCCCATATCTAACTTACCCAAGCATACATACAAATTTCACATGATTACATAATCAGTCCTGCATACTACATCTATCTAGGCTAAGCTTGCCTAAACCTTACTCTGATACCAACTGTAACGGTCCCAGTCTCTTTTAAACAAGATTAGGCCTAAAACACCAATTATCTCCAATTCTCCAATAAGTAAAAATTTCGGCAGCATCATCCCTAATATTTTGCCATTTCCCACATACAATAAATAACAATTTCGGCTCCAAGGCCTACTTAATCCCATCAAGGATTTCGAATGAAAAAAAACCCTAATAGTTTAGGTTTACTCACCTTGGTTTCAGATCTGGAAATTGTGAGTTGGGCCTCAAAAATCCTTATGTAGAAGTGGTAGATCCTCCCCCAACTCACCCAAAAAGCCTCCCCCTTCAAGCTCCGGCCTCCCCCCTCCAACCTCCGGCCTCCCCCTCCAAGACTTGCCGCGGCGCCCCCTCCCAGCCGCGCTTCCACGGCCAGCAGCAGCACGCGCGGTGTGCTGCTGCTGCTGTGCTTGCTGCGCGCGCGGATCTCCCCCTCCCCTCTCGTGTAGCTTCGATCTAGGTTTTAGAGGAATGGTGAGGGTTTAGGGTTGGGCTAGAGAGGGTGTCCTATTTTTTCAGATTTATTGAGAAGAGAAAAGAAGTGGATTAGGGCTCCAAGTTCTCAATTTTAGAGAGGAGAGATTTTCAGATTTGAGAGAGGATGAAGATGAGGGTAGTTTTGGTAGTCAACCTGTAACGCCCCGATTCCACGATTACGGAGACGTCACTGCGACGTATATACGTAGGTCGGAAAGTGCCCCCAAGTATATACGCTAAGCATTTAGTACAACAAAGATCAGAGTACACGACAAAGCGTGATATCCATACATATGCCAACATAAAAGTACAAGTACAAGTCATCACAAAATATGATAAAATATTACACATTACATGTATCTTTTATCACAACCGAGTTCAAAAGCAAAAGATACAATATAAACACAAATGCTCACGAGTAGGATGAAGATCCCGTGAGTCAAAAAGAGAGATCTGGCACAAAGACTGGAGCTAATCGGCCTGCTCACTAAAGAAAGCTCGATCTTCTGTGGATGGCTCCACTTCGATCCAAGCTTCGGAACCTGAACATACAAATCCAAGGGAGTCAGGACCTCCCAACAATGAACAGGCTATAGCCAAATGGCTAAGAGACAAGAATATGAGAGTTAGAACAGTATAATGGATACAAATCAGCAAGTAATGGAAGCATAAAGAGTAAAAGTCCGAATACAATGAATCCACAGTTAGAGTCTATTATTATTATTACTTGTCTTACTGTGATATCTAGCTATGTGACCCAGCGTCCCAGGGCACATAGATCCATATCCTAGTAAAGCAAGGTTGTTATTGGAAACCAACGGGATTATCAACGAACTATGTTTACAGTGGATCCCGTACATGCCCGGGATAACGGTCCAGGATTGTTCCGTTGCTTGGTGACGGAAGCCAGCCGCTAGGCTAACAGGAGGGACTTATGTATGCCCTTATCATGATGGTACCAGTAAGGAGGGAGCAAGCACTCCCCGGTCCCCTGGTGGCCCACAGGTCAGACCGGAACATGAGTTGCACAACATTCCTAAAACCACTGTAAACACGAACACATATCGATATCCGCATGTTTTCCCCCGACCCAATATAAGTTGGTCCATTTTATACAAAAGTCAAGTGTATCATGCTTGGTTCAAGTGATGGCATGATAAGTGGTGATATCCATTTATTAACAAGTTATGGAATGAGACTACACAATAATAAGTCATGAAGTAACAAGAAGTAATGTCCATCAAGTAACATGTCATGAAGTACCAGTTATGAAGCATAAACAAAGATAATATATCACATATGTATCAAGAGTACGATCCAATTTCAGAAAAGAAATCAACTATAATAAACAGCCTAAATTAGTCGACTAGGTGGAAAGGTTAGTCGACTAATAGTGGTCTCTAATCGACTAACAGTCTGAATTAGTCGACTAAAACTGGGTTCCAGAGAGTTGAGATTCTGTTTCAGGGAAAGTTAGTCGACTAGGGAAAAAGGGTAGTCGACTAACAGTGAACTCAAGTCGACTAACAGATACGTAAGTCGACTAAATCTGAGATACAGAGAGTTGAGTTTCTGGTTCAGGAAAAGTTAGTCGACTAGGGTAAAAGGGGTAGTCGACTAACAGTGATTTCCAGAGAGTTGAGGTTTATTTCCAGAAAAGTTAGTCGACTAATAACCAGGGTAAGTCGACTAAAACTGAGTTTCAGAAAAAGGTTATGGTTCAACTAGATGGATTAGTCGACTAATCCCTAGGTCCAGTCGACTAATCGTGGCCTGAAAATAGCGTACAGAACAGAATTTGCTGGTCGAATTTGAAGGTCAAAAATATGATTTTGAAGGCACAAGTGTACAAGATGTGGAAATACAAGTATACTAGGAAGTTTACAAGTTTTGGTGAGTAAAAATACTCACTAGGAGTGATCAATCGACGTTTTATGCTATCGAAAGGGTCGTTGTCGACGAATAGCACCAAGGTGATCTTTGGCGGCGAAGAAAGCTACGATCCAAGTTCCAAAATGGTTGCTTGAGGTGGAAATGATGATCTTGTGGTGTTGTTTTGGAAGTAGGTGGTTGAAGTTGAGATGAGAGGGAAATGGTGAAGGCTAATACTTTGGTGAAATGAAGAAAAAGGAAAAGAAATGTAAAGGAAATGTTTATATAGGTTTTAGATTTTGTAAAGGAGTTGCAAATAATGTAATTGAGAGGGGGTTTATTGCAAATAGGAGAGGGTGAGGTGTCCCTCACTTGGCCACTTGGCTGGCCATGGGAGAGAGAGAGTAAGAGATGCATTAAATGAGGAAGTAGGTGGGAGTTGGTGGAATTTTGGAGAAAGTGGAATTATTGAAAAATTGGAAAATTTTGAGGCTTGTGAAGGAAGTAAAGGAAAATCAAGAAAAAGGGAAAAGGAAAAGAATTATGAAAAGGAAAGATATTTTCTTTGGCTTAAAATTTAAAAATGTTGAAAAGACAATTTTTCAGGTTTAAGTCGAAGAGGCGGAAAACATTTCGGAAAATACCGAAATCGTCCGAAATTCAAGTATCTCGGAACGACCCGAAAATTTTACCAAAAATCAAGAATAATATTTTAAGACTCATGGTGAAATTCGTTTGAAGAAATAATTATAGTTTTAAAACTAAAAATCCCGGAATCAGTTATCTACCGACTCCGTTGGAATTTTCATAAATTCATAAAATTCTCAGGAAAAGTATTTAGATAGAAAATATGATTCTAAGAAATAAAGTCTAAAGGACCTTCTAGAAATTCCTAACTGTTTGTGAATTAAAAATCCGAGAATCGATCAGCGGCACTGGTCGACACCGGTTTTGAAAATATTTAATTAAATTCAGGAAAATTCCAGAAAATCATAGAAAATATATAATATTGGAAAATGATTTTTTAAAACTGAAATCGGTCAAATACAGGAAGTAAATCGAAAAATACGATCGAAAAACTGAATACGCAACTAAGTACGTATTCCGGGAACGGGGTATTACAATCCATCCACCTTACAAAAATTTCGTCCTTGAAATTTCATAAAGTGAAAGGTAACAGCAAAGAAGGATAACCGTAGAGAAGGATAGAAGGAAAGAGTTTTACCAATCAAGAAGTGAAGAGTTGAGGGTAACGCTCACGGATAACATGTAACGGTCCCAGTAAAATTTTTTTTATTTTAAACATACTCATCTCATATAATCCAAGCGTGGGACCCATCAGTACACAATGCTTCGACATATACATCATAACATGTATGATTTAATTGAAACTTAGCATACTAACATCTATAGATCACTAATCCACGAGAACACAAATCTTGGATATGTTCATACAATAATAGTCCAACACCAAGTTCTTTAATATTTACATGCCACAATAGAAACTCAACTAAACATAAACATACTTATACAAAACCATGTATATCCAATAAAAGAAACTCCTACTGCTGAGGTACCGGCGATAATGTCCGCGCTACCGCTTTAAGCAGGACCCTTGCCTTTGTCCAAACCTGTAGTGGAGTGTGAATAGAGTGAGCTTGACGGCTCAGTGAGTAAAACAATATTTAAATGCACTTAGCAGGTAGGTATACAGGGTTAAATCATCCAGTTGTCATACTATTTTTATTGGATTTCAGAATCCATCATGAACCAAAACAGAACACAGAATAATGCCTTATTAGTCGACTAGGCCACTTCTATAGTCGACTAACAACTGCAAGTCGACTAATGCTTGGACTACAGTCGACTAAAACTGCTTTACACGTACCTGCTTCTTAACTGATCAAACAGAGACTTTGTAGTCGACTACCCTTCCTGGTATAGTCGACTACCAATGACTAGTCGACTGGAAGTTTCCTCTAGTCGACTAAAACTGTGAAAAGTTGTGATACTTTCTGTGAATCATCTATAGTCGACTACCCTCTTGATATAGTCGACTAAAGGAATTTATTAGTCGACTGGTAGTAGGTCCTAGTCGACTAAAACTGTGAAAAACAGATTTCTAACTTCTGCTTACACTCTGCCTCTGAGATTTAGTCGACTACAGTCTGTTTGTAGTCGACTAATACTGCTATATCAGCAGTTCTCTGCCTCAAATATTACACCTATAGTCGACTAATTCCTGGACTTAGTCGACTAATTCACATAAAACAGCTTGTTTAAGACTCTATTTCAGATCTGAAATTAAAGAATCATGCATGATTTTATCATAGGACTTCTATCATGTCCATATACACGTACACAAACATATATACATATGTTCTCCCCTTCTACGCCTCCGGTTCAACCCGGTCCCTTCCTCCGATAACACACAAACACAAACACAAACATATATACACATATGTTTCCCTCCTCTACGCCTCCGGTTCAACCCGGTCCCTTCCTCCGAAAACACACAAACACAATCACAACATATATACACATATGTTTCCCTCCTCTACGCCTCCGGTTCAACCCGGTCCCTTCCTCGAAAACACACAAACACAATTACAAACATATATACACATATGTTTCCCTCCTCTACGCCTCCGGTTCAACCCGGTCCCTTCCTCCGAAAACACCAAACACAATCACAACATATATACACATATGTTTCCCTCCTCTACGCCTCCGGTTCAACCCGGTCCCTTCCTCCGAAAACACACAAACACAATTACAAACATATATACACATATGTTCTCCCCTTCTACTCCTCCGGTTCAACCGGTCCCTTCCTCCGAAAACACAAAAACACATATATCATCATCTCATATCAATATGCAGGATATGTAAAATATCATAATTTTGTAAGCAACGGAAATAAACAATTACAGAAATTAAAACAGATGATCCTACATCACACATAGGCTCAATATTTGCATATCTACATGCTTATGTCATAGCATATTCATTTCTACTCATTTCTACTCCCTTTTACTCATTTCTACTCATTTCTACTTATCATATTACCAAGATTTAGTATGTTCTACTCACTTGTAAGGCTGATCTTGGCTATTTGTAGTTGTTGCCTGATTTCCTTGTTGTTGCTACTTGACAAAAAGGAGAGAGAGAATTCTTTAGAGAGAGAGTGTTTGAAGAGAGAGAGTTCTTTTTTGAAAAAGTGTTGAATTCTCTTCCTCTTTCTCTATTTATAGCCTCAATCTTACCATAGAATTTTGCCAAGTGTCCCTCCACAAAAGTTTGCCATGTGTCCTTTCATTTTTTTGTAAAATTATAAAAGAGAGGGGTTTATTTGCAAAATAGGATGATATTTTCTCTTGACCAATCAAAACTTGCCATGGAGATGGAGATATTTTTGATGGAACCTTGGAGAAGCTTGGAGAAGTTTGGAGAGAGAAAAAGAAACTTGGGGAGGAAGAAATCTTTATACCTGTATAAATACTTACGTATATACCTGTATATACGTACCCGTATAATACCCGTCTAATACGGGTTTACTCCATAAGCGTATTATACGCAGAAAATACTAAAATATCATGCATGAAATATTGATATTTTAGGAAAATAAAAATACTTTAAATGGGGCAACTGTTACATTCTACCCTCCTTATGAAAGTTTCGTCCTCGAAACTTAACGTACCTTGGAATAAATGCGGATAGGTCTTTTTCATCTCCTCTTCCAGTTCCCAAGTGGCTTCTTCTATATTTTGATTTCTCCACAAAACCTTGACCAAGGAAATATTTTTGCTTCTCAACTGCTTCTCTTTGCGATCAAGAATTTGTATTGGTTCTTCCGTGTAAGACATGTCTTCTATCATATGCAGGGGTTCATAGGAGATGATATGAGCAGGATCGGGCACATACTTCCTCAGCTGAGATACATGAAATACATTGTGCATCCTTTCTAAGGCAGGGGGTAGGGCCAAACGATAAGCAACCGGTCCAATCTTATCCAATATTTCAAACGGACCCACATATCTAGGGGCTAATTTGTTCTTATTGCCGGCGCGTCTCACTCCTTTCATAGGAGATACCTTTAGGAAAACACTATCCCTACCTCAAACTCTAGTGGTCTGCGACGATTATCTGCATAAGCTTTCTGTCTGCTCTGGCTGCTTTCATCCTTTCTCTGATTAGCTTGATCTTCTCTGTAGCTTCTTGAATTACATTGGGGCCAAATAGTTTTCTGTCCCCAACTTCCTCCCAACAGATTGGTGATCTACACCTCCTCCCATATAATGCTTCAAATGGAGGCATACCGATAGTGGATTGATAACTATTATTATATGCAAACTCCACTAAGGGTAGATAGTTGTCCCAACTTCCCCCAAAATCCAGTACACAGGTTCTCAACATATCTTCTAATATTTGAATGGTCCTTTCTGACTGTCCATCCGTTTGGGGGTGGGCTGCTGTACTGAATTGTAAGTTAGTACCCATAGCTCTGGACAAACTTTTCCAGAATCTGGATTGAAATCTTGGGTCCCGATCTGATACAATGGATTCAGGTACTCCATGTAATCTAATTATCTCTCGGACATATACCTGAGCCAATCTTTCCATTGAATAATTGATCCGGATAGGTAGAAAATGGGCAGATTTGGTGAGTCTGTCTACTACTACCCAGACTGTATCCAGTCCTTGGGACGTCCGAGGAAGTCCAGTGACGAAATCCATAGCAATTTGACTCCACTTCCATTCAGGAATAGGTAAAGGTACTAACAAACCTGGGGGTTTCTTATGTTCAGCCTTTACTTGTTGACAGACTAAACATTTGTGGACAAAATTGGAAATGTCCATCTTCATACCATCCCACCAGAAGTTATGACGTAGATCTTGATACATCTTTGTGCTTCCGGGGTGAGCTGTATAAGGTGTATTATGAGCCTCCTTCATTATCTCTTCTTTAATCTCTGCTACCTCTGGCACACATAGTCTGTGTCCAAGCCTTAAGACATCACCTTCTATGTGAAACTCCTTGAGTTCTCCTTCTTGCACTTTCTTCATCATCTTCTTTATTTGAGTATCTTCTTGTTGTGCCTTTTTGATCTTGTCGTATAGATTAATTTGGATACTCACTTGATTCAGTTGATACCCAGAATTTGAAGAATCAATGACTCGCACTTCTATTTGCATCTCTTCTAGGTCTTAATAGTCTTACTTGACGAGTCATCAAGGTGGCCAGTGTTCCTCCCGATTTCCGGCTCAAAGCATCAGCTACTACATTGGCCTTCCCAGGGTGGTATTGAATAGTAATATCATAATCTTTTATTAGTTCTAACCACCTCCTCTGCCTCATATTCAGTTCCTTTTGTGTGAAGATATATTTCAAGCTCTTATGATCAGTAAAAACTTCACAAGACACGCCATACAAGTAATGTCGCCAGATCTTTAAAGCAAAGATCACAGCGGCTAATTCCAAGTCATGAGTGGGATAATTCTTTTCATGGGTCTTCAATTGCCGGGATGCATAGGCAATAACTTTTCCCTTTTGCATTAATACACATCCCAATCCCAGTTTTGATGCATCACTAAAAATGACAAATCCTTCAGTCCCTGAAGGTACTACTAAGACAGGAGCAGATGTTAATCTGGCTTTAACTTCCTGAAAACTCCTATCTTGATCTTCTCCCCACACAAACTTCTTATTCTTTCTGGTTAATTGGGTCATTGGTGCCACAATCAAAGAAAATCCTTCTACAAATCTTCTGTAGTATCCTGCTAATCCCAAGAAACTTCGAACTTCAGTTGCATTAGTAGGTCTGGGCCAGTCTCGGATTGCTTCAATCTTTACCGGATCTACTGCTATCCCCTCTTTGGATATAATATGACCGAGAAATCCTACTTGCTCAAGCCAAAATTCACATTTCTTCAATTTTGCATAGAGTTGCTTCTCTCTCAAGATTTGAAGGACAATATTAAGATGTTTCTCATGATCTTCCTTATTCTTTGAATAGACCAGAATATCATCAATGAATACCACTACAAACTGGTCTAAGTATGGTTGAAACATCCGATTCATTAGGTCCATAAATGCTGCCGGGGCATTAGTGAGTCCAAAAGGCATGACTAGAAATTCAAAGTGTCCATATCTTGTCCGAAAAGCTGATTTGGGCACATCTTCAGGTTTGACCTTCAACTGATGATACCCCGATCTAAGGTCTATCTTGGAAAATACACAAGACCCTTGCAATTGATCAAATAGGTCATCAATTCGAGGGAGAGGGTACTTATTCTTGATAGTTGCTTTATTCAATTCCCGGTAGTCAACACATAATCTCATACTCCCATCCTTCTTCTTGACAAATAGGACAGGTGCTCCCCAGGGAGATATACTTGGCCGAATAAAACCTTTGTCTAATAATTCTTGCAATTGAGTTTTAAGTTCTTTCATTTCTGCAGGGGCCATACGGTACGGTGCCTTAGAAATTGGGGCAGTACCGGGTATTACATCGATTGTAAATTCTACTTCCCGATCTGGGGGCAACCCTGGTAAGTCTTCCGGGAATACATCAGGGAACTCATTCACAATTGGAATAGTCATAATATCTACATCAATTCTGGTGGTATCCAACACCGAAACCAGAAATCCTTGGCACCCTTGCTTCAATAACTTGGTGGCTTTGATGGCTGATATGTGAGGTATGTCATAATTTCCTTTCTCTCCTTCAAAGATAAACTCTGGAGTCCCTTCCATTTTAAAGATAATCCTCTTTTTATTACAATCCACATAAGCACCACTGGCAGACACCAGTCCATTCCTAGTATGGCATCGAACTCCATTTCGCCTAGCTTTATCAGATCAACAAAGGTCTTCATTTCTCCAATTATTACTTCACAATTCGTATATCTAGTGCTAGCTATTAAATTCTCCCCTATAGGTGTAGACACAACCAATTGAAATCCTAGGGGTTTTGATTCTTGATGTAATTTATAAGCAAAAGCACTAGATACGAATGAATGAGTAGCTCCAGGGTCAAATAAAATATGAGCAATATGTCCTGATACGGAGATCATACCTCCCACCACTGCATTTGAGGCCATTGCTTCTCGGTGGTTCAATGCGAAGGTTCTGCCTTGCACCCGAGGTTGCTGAACCGATGACTGGGTTACAGCAGAACGTGGAGCATTACTGGGTGGCATGGAGTTACTGGCTTGTCCTCTGGAAGGATTCGTCCTCATAATCGGCCTTCCATTTCCTCTACTAAATCCTTGGCTTCCACGCGTGGTTGGACAATTTTTCCTTAGATGTCCCACTCCTCCACAATTAAAACAAGACCTGTCTGGGAGACAGTTTCCAAAATGATTTATTCTACACTTCTGACACCAAGGAGCCTCCGAGCCTCTGGGATGGAACGCAGAGGTAGTTTGTGTCTTCGAGGCGGTGTCTCTATTCCTCAGCCACGTTCTCCCGCCTCTGGCTCCTCCTCCTCTATAGGTGTTAAACCCAGATCCTCTGCTACTGGCTGGTCCTGATGCCGTCCTCATAGGAGGTTCTTGATAACGGGGGCGCTTAGAATTGGGAATTTCTTCCACCCATTCTCCCTGACCTTCTTGTATGTCCATTTCTACCTCCAAAGCTCTTTCTACTGCTTGGAGATAATTTCTCAGTTGTAATGGAATCAGCCGGCCCCGAATATCTGATCTTAGACCCTTTACGAACCTCTTTGTCTTATCTGCTTCACTCCTAACCAAAGCATCAGCATACCTGGATAGCTGAGTGAATTTCTGATCATACTGGGATACATTCTTAGAATCTTGACGGAGTTCCAAGAATTCTGTTGCCATTTTATCTCTGGCTGTCTCCGGAATGTATTTCTCAGTGAATTTGTTCACCAAGAACTCCCAGGTGATTGGTTCCCTTGTATTCTTCCTACTAAGTTTCACTGCCCTCCACCAATGTTCCGCTTCCTTCTGGAACATAAAAGAAGAGAAGGACACCTTTTGTTCATCAGTGCAACTCATGACTTCCAGAATCTTTTCTATTTGTAGAAGCCATGCTTCGGCTTGCAAAGGGTCCGCCTTCCCTTCGAATACGGGTGGTTTCATTTTCTGAAACTGCTCCAGTGCTCGATGAGAACTGTTGTTGCTCGCCCTGTTTACTAATTGCGCGAGCCAGTCCGGCATCACCCCCGGAGTCTCCTCATTCCCTCTATTTCGAGCTTCAGAGTCTTCATTATTGTCCGCGGGGTGCGCGCTCCCCATCTCGCTATAATGTGTCGTATCGAGTGACAGGGTATCCTCAGGTAGTGGTTGGTTCAAATCCATGCGTTCTTCCTACATGAATATAAGGGCGTCTTATCAACACATTACACAATTTGGATTAAGTAGGGATAAAACTTTTTCTCATATACTCATACTAATAATGTCACTTGTGAAACAACAACTTGTTATATATGTATATATAGTTACATCCATCATGGATACAAAAAGTGTCATTCCGACATGCCTGCCTACTGGAATATCCGGACTACTTCCTGCGCATTCATAAGATATATGCCAGGGTACATACAACAACCCTACGGATATCCATTATCTAACATATTAGGCCTATATACATAAATACATCAAAAGTGTCAGTTATAAGATTCACCCCTCACAGGGTGGGGTATCCCCACTAGGATCCTTGCTAGTATTGTTGTTATTATCCAAATCCTCTTCGGGGTCTTCCTCTTCGGGGTCTTCTTCCGATGACTCATCCCCGGCACAGTGCCAGTCATCTAAGTCATCATATCGATCCATGTCTTTTTCCCATGTCTCGTTCCAAAAGACACCTCCATAAGTAAAGCCCTTCGAGTTTCTTCCTTAATCGTACTCGAGTGCTCCACTACTGATACTTCAACCGAATCTCCTATGACACTACTTGTGTCAACCGGGGTAGGTTCAGGCTTGTTAGATGCCTGCGACTCGACCTCTTCACCATCTATCCAGTTCAGGGGCATAATCATTTTTGCAGGGTCAGTTTCATCTGATTCATATCCCCAGTCCATCGAGTCCGCTATCCAGCTCTTACTCGAGCTGTCGGAATTAGAGGCTGACCAGAATATATCAGAGTCTCCCATCTATATGTAAACAAAACGGACATATCAATTTCAAGTCCATGAAATCATCTTAATCATATGACTATCATCAAAAATCAATATAATTGGACACACTTATAACCATACTTCTTGTCATATAAGACCCACTACTTAACTATAATCACATGTCTATATGTAACAACCTAACAATTTCATCATCTCTTACTACTTCTACATCTAAACCATTGCTCTGATACCAATTGTAACGGTCCAGTAAAATTTTTTTTTTATTTTAAACATACTCATCTCATATAATCCAAGCGTGGGACCCATCAGTACACAATGCTTCGACATATACATCATAACATGTATGATTTAATTGAAACTTAGCATACTAACATCTATAGATCACTAATCCACGAGAACACAAATCTTGGATATGTTCATACAATAATAGTCCAACACCAAGTTCTTTAATATTTACATGCCACAATAGAAACTCAACTAAACATAAACATACTTATACAAAATCATGTATATCCAATAAAAGAAACTCCTACTGCTGAGGTACCGGCGATAATGTCCGCGCTACCGCTTTAAGCAGGACCCTTGCCTTTGTCCAAACCTGTAGTGGAGTGTGAATAGAGTGAGCTTGACGGCTCAGTGAGTAAAACAATATTTAATTGCACTTAGCAGGTAGGTATACAGGGTTAAATCATCCAGTTGTCATACTATTTTTATTGGATTTCAGAATCCATCATGAACCAAAACAGAACACAGAATAATGCCTTATTAGTCGACTAGGCCACTTCTATAGTCGACTAACAACTGCAAGTCGACTAATGCTTGGACTACAGTCGACTAAAACTGCTTTACACGTACCTGCTTCTTAACTGATCAAACAGAGACTTTGTAGTCGACTACCCTTCCTGGTATAGTCGACTACCAATGACTAGTCGACTGGAAGTTTCCTCTAGTCGACTAAAACTGTGAAAAGTTGTGATACTTTCTGTGAATCATCTATAGTCGACTACCCTCTTGATATAGTCGACTAAAGGAATTTATTAGTCGACTGGTAGTAGGTCCTAGTCGACTAAAACTGTGAAAAACAGATTTCTAACTTCTGCTTACACTCTGCCTCTGAGATTTAGTCGACTACAGTCTGTTTGTAGTCGACTAATACTGCTATATCAGCAGTTCTCTGCCTCAAATATTACACCTATAGTCGACTAATTCCTGGACTTAGTCGACTAATTCACATAAAACAGCTTGTTTAAGACTCTATTTCAGATCTGAAATTAAAGAATCATGCATGATTTTATCATAGGACTTCTATCATGTCCATATACACGTACACAAACATATATACATATGTTCTCCCCTTCTACGCCTCCGGTTCAACCCGGTCCCTTCCTCCGATAACACACAAACACAAACACAACATATATACACATATGTTTCCCTCCTCTACGCCTCCGGTTCAACCCGGTCCCTTCCTCCGAAAACACACAAACACAATCACAACATATATACACATATGTTTCCCTCCTCTACGCCTCCGGTTCAACCCGGTCCCTTCCTCCGAAAACACACAAACACAATTACAAACATATATACACATATGTTTCCTCCTCTACGCCTCCGGTTCAACCCGGTCCCTTCCTCCGAAAACACACAAACACAATCACAACATATATACACATATGTTTCCCTCCTCTACGCCTCCGGTTCAACCCGGTCCCTTCCTCCGAAAACACACAAACACAATTACAAACATATATACACATATGTTCTCCCCTTCTACTCCTCCGGTTCAACCCGGTCCCTTCCTCCGAAAACACACAAACACATATATCATCATCTCATATCAATATGCAGGATATGTAAAATATCATAATTTTGTAAGCAACGGAAATAAACAATTACAGAAATTAAAACAGATGATCCTACATCACACATAGGCTCAATATTTGCATATCTACATGCTTATGTCATAGCATATTCATTTCTACTCATTTCTACTCCTTTTTACTCATTTCTACTCATTTCTACTTATCATATTACCAAGATTTAGTATGTTCTACTCACTTGTAAGGCTGATCTTGGCTATTTGTAGTTGTTGCCTGATTTCCTTGTTGTTGCTACTTGACAAAAAGGGGAGAGAGAATTCTTTAGAGAGAGAGTGTTTGAAGAGAGAGAGTTCTTTTTTGAAAAAGTGTTGAATTCTCTTCCTCTTTCTCTATTTATAGCCTCAATCTTACCAAAGAATTTTGCCAAGTGTCCCTCCACAAAAGTTTGCCATGTGTCCTTTCATTTTTTTGTAAAATTATAAAAGAGAGGGGTTTATTTGCAAAATAGGATGATATTTTCTCTTGACCAATCAAAACTTGCCATGGAGATGGAGATATTTTGATGGAACCTTGGAGAAGCTTGGAGAAGTTTGGAGAGAGAAAAGGAAACTTGGGGAGGAAGAAATCTTTATACCTGTATAAATACTTACGTATATACCTGTATATACGTACCCGTATATACCCGTCTAATACGGGTTTACTCCATAAGCGTATTATATGCAGAAAATACTAAAATATCATGCATGAAATATTGATATTTTAGGAAAATAAAAATACTTTAAATGGGGCAACTGTTACATAACATCCTCTCGTTCCCACGTGGCCTCTCCTGGCGCATGCCTGTTCCAAGACACCAACACTAAAGGTATAGCCTTATTCTTCAATGTCTTGACACTTCTGTCCAAAATGGCCATCGGTTGCTCTTGATATGACAAATCCGGTTGTAGTTCCAGTTCGGAGTGATCCAGGATATGACTATCATCCTTCACATACTTCCTCAGCTGTGATACGTGGAATACATTGTGAACTCCGTCCAAAGATGGCGGTAACGCCAACCTGTAAGACACATCTCCCACTCGGTCCAAGATCTCGAATGGGCCGATATATCTCGGACTAAGCTTTCCACGAGTACCGAACCGGATTACTCCCTTTGTAGGTGATATCTTCAAAAACACATGATCCCCTGTCTGGAATTCCAATGGCCTTCTCAGTGTGTCTGCCCAACTCTTCTGCCGACTCTGTGCTGCCCTGAGGTGATCTCTGATAATCCTGACTTTATCTGTTGTCTGAATCAGGATCTCTGGTCCCAAAAGTCTCCTCTCACCGACTTCATCCCAACAAATCGGTGACCTACACTTCCTACCATACAATGCTTCAAAAGGTGCCATCTTGATACTTGCCTGATAGCTGTTATTATAAGAAAATTCAGCCAAGTGAAGATGGTCTTCCCATGATCCCTGGAATTCAATCATGCAGGCCCGCAACATATCTTCAAGAATCTGGATAGTCCTTTCAGATTGTCCGTCTGTCTGAGGATGATATGAAGTACTGAATTTCAGACGAGTCCCTAGACTTTCTTGGAGGCTTTCCCAGAAATGAGATCTGAATCTGGTGTCTCTGTCTGATACAATACTAACTGGAACTCCATGCAGACGAACTATCTCCTTCATGTACTTGTCTGCCAGAACCTCTGTTGTCTGACCTACCCTGAATGGTATGAAGTGAGCTGATTTGGTGAGGCGATCAATGATTACCCACACAGCATTATTACCTTTAGGACTGCGAGGCAATGCCGTGACAAAATCCATGGTGATGTGCTCCCACTTCCACTCAGGTATCGGTAAAGGTTGTAGAAGTCCAGCTGTCCTCTGATGCTCTATCTTTATCTGCTGACAAACCAAGCACTTGGCAACATACAGGGCTATCTCCCTCTTCATAGCATTCCACCAAAACTGCTTCTTTATGTCTTGATACATCTTGTTTCCCCCTGGGTGTATGGAATAGGCTGAACTGTGTGCTTCTGCTAGAATCTTCTGTCGAACTTCTCCTTGGGGAACACAAAGTCTGCTACCAAAATATAGTGCACCATCTGGATGAATACAGATATCAGTCCTCAATCCAGCCTCTACCTGAGCTCGGAATATCTGTAATCTGGGGTCTTCCTTTTGAGCTTCCTTGATCTCATCTATCAATGTTGACTGAATCTGCAAGGTCATGAACTGTCCTGCCTTATCAACTCCTTGTACCAACATTAAGTCCAATCTGATGATGTCTTGAATCAACTCCTTCTGCTGAGTAAGTTGGACAAGCACTCTATTCTCTGGCTTCCTGCTCAGTGCATCCGGTACTGTATTGACCTTGCCTGGATGATATTGTAAGTCAATATCATAGTCCGCCATCAGCTCCAGCCACCGCCTCTGCTTCATGTTCAACTCCTTCTGTGAGAAAATATACTTGAGGCTCTTGTGATCCGTGTATATCAACACCTTATCTCCCAGAAGATAATGCCTCCAGATCTTCAAGGCAAATATAACAGCTGCTAGCTCCAAGTCATGAGTTGGGTAATTCCGCTCATGAGTCTTCAGTTGCCTGGATGCATAAGTTATGACATGATCATGTTGCATAAGTACACACCCCAGGCCTTTTCCTGATGCATCACTGAATATGACCATCCCTCCTCTTCCTGAGGGAGTCCTCAAGATTGGAGCTGAAATGAGCCTCTGCTTCAATTGCTCAAAAGCTGCAGTACATTCCTCTGTCCATATGTACCTTTCTCCTTTCCGGGTGAGCTTGGTCAACGGGGCTGCAATCTTAGAGAAATCTTGGACAAAGCGTCTGTAATATCCGGCTAGTCCAAGAAAACTCTTAATCTCCGTCACCGTCCTTGGAATTGGCCAATCCTTCACTGCCTGGACTTTGCTAGGATCAACTGAAATTCCTTCCGCTGAAACTATGTGTCCAAGGAAGGCCATACTGTCCAACCAAAAGTCACACTTGCTCCTCTTAGTATGAAGCTGCTCCTGCTGGAGAGTCTGCAATACAATCTCAAGTGTTCTGCATGCTCCCTGTTGCTCATTGAATAGATCAAGATGTCATCTATAAAAACAACTACAAACTGATCCAAATAGGGCGAGAACACTCTGTTCATCAAATCCATGAAAACTGAAGGGGCATTGGTGACTCCGAAAGGCATAACTAGAAACTCATAGTGGCCATAACGGGTCCTGAATGCCGTCTTCAGAATATCCTCTTTCCTCACCCTAAGCTGATGGTAACCCGATTGTAAATCTAATTTAGAGAATACTCGGGCTCCATGAAGCTGATCAAACAGATCATCAATCCTTGGTAAGGGATACTTGTTCTTGATGGTAACTTTGTTCAATTCTCTATAATCAATACAAAGCCTTTTACCACCATCCTTCTTGTTTGCCAATAATACTGGAGCTCCCCATGGTGAAGTACTTGGCCGAATCAATCCCTTATCAGAGTATTCCTGCAGCTGCTTCTTTAGAATCTCTAACTCCGTCGGTGCCATCCTGTACGGAGCCTTGGATATAGGAGCTGCTCCAGGCACAGTATCAATAGAAAACTCAATCATCCTTTCAGGTGGCAGTCCTGAGATCTCAGCAAACACCTCTAGGAATTCATCCCACACCGGTATTCCCTTCTTCTGAATCTCCGAAGTAGTCATCCGAATCTTTCTCTTGGTAGACTTCACTTCTCCACTAAATTGGAACTCCGGTTGAAGAGGGATTCTGAAATTGATCTTCTTCTCCCTACAGTCAATAACTGCATAATATTGACTGAGCCAGGTCATGCCTAAGATTACGTCGTACCCTTTGGTGTCTAGTACGAGCATATCTATGGCCAAGGTCTTATCACAAAGTTCTACTGGACAGTCAGCACAAACTCTAGAAGATATGACTACTCCATTCCCTGTACTAATCTCCCATTTGTGGTCTAAAGATCTAACAGGTATGGAATGCAATGCCACAAAATGATCTGAGATAAAACAATGTGAAGCACCTGAATCGAAGAGGGCTAAAACAGGTTTAGAATGCACCCTGATATTACCTGTTATCACCTCCTCAGAAGTCTCAGCCTCTACTTCTGTCAAATTGAAGGCTTGACCCCTTCCACGCCCTGCAGCAGTCCTAGCTCCTCTCTGGACTGGGCGAATAGCTTGCTGTGGAGGAGGGGGAGGAACTCTCCTGATCATCGGTCCTTGATTCCTCTGTCCCGGTGGCCCTGGAAGTGCTCTCTGTCCATTCGGTCCCTGCAGTGCTGGCAAAGCTTGGCCGGCTATCCCCATTCTCCTGTGTGGACAGGCTTCTATGGAATGGTCTTGGGAACCACACACCAAGCATAATCCATTTGCCCTACGGCAAGTCTGTCGAATGTGGCCTGGCTTCTGACAATAACTGCAGAAAGAAAGTGGTTGAGCCGTCTGGTAAGGAGCTGGTCGGAATGGTTGCCTCATAGCCTGAACCTTCGCTGCTCTGTATGGGCCTCCTCTTCCCATAGGTGGAAATGGCCTCTTCATGGCCTGGTTCCTCATCTGGTTCACTTGCTTCTTCTCTAGCCCACGCTCCACCTCTCGAGCTATGGTGAGAACTTCTGAATAAGTCTTCAGCTGCTGGGGCATTAGGAAAACTTGGATGTCCATCTGCAAGCCCTGCTGAAACCTACTAGCCCGCTTCTCCTCATCAGTTACCATGTACGGAGCAAAGCGGCTAAGTCTGAGAAATTCCGCGGTATACTTATCCACGGATCTATTCCCTTGCTGAAGTCTGATGAACTGCTCTTCCATGTCCTTCTGAGCAGTGGCAGGGAAGAATCTGTTATAGAAACTCTTGGAGAATGTGTCCCAGGTGACAGGCTTCTCCAATCTTGCCTCCTCAGCTAGCCACCATGTTCTGGCTATATCCTTCAATTGAATCTTAGCAACTTCCACCTGATTCTCCTTAGGAACTCGAGCTGCATTCAACAAGTCTGAGGTATCCGTCAGCCATTGCTCAGCATCCAGGGGTTTCTCTTCACCCGTGAATATGGCTGGTTGCAGCCGTCTGAAGTCTGAAATATTTCCCGGCCTCTGTTCCTTTGGAGCTGCTAGCTCTTGCCGAAGAAGTTCCGTCTGTTGTTGCTGATTCTCCATCATTGTCTGGATGACCCTCAGAATATCGACATTCTCTCCCGTGGGTCCATTTGATGTTTGTCCAGAGTTGCTACGACCCGTCCTTCTCTCCCTACCGAATTGGGATAAGATAACTGGAATTGGAAAAATGGAAGGAGTTTAGGACACAAGGGAAGGAATCAAGAAGGGATCAAGAAGGACTAGATAACTTTGTACATTGTAGTTGGCAATAGCAAATTTCATTAATTTGCTACTTGATTGTACTATAGGTGTGAGAGCCTAGGCTCTGATACCAACCTGTAACGCCCCGATTCCACGATTACGGAGACGTCACTGCGACGTATATACGTAGGTCGGAAAGTGCCCCCAAGTATATACGCTAAGCATTTAGTACAACAAAGATCAGAGTACACGACAAAGCGTGATATCCATACATATGCTAACATAAAAGTACAAGTACAAGTCATCACAAAATATGATAAAATATTACACATTACTTGTATCTTTTATCACAACCGAGTTCAAAAGCAAAAGATACAATATAAACACAAAATACTCACGAGTAGGATGAAGATCCCGTGAGTCAAAAAGAGAGATCTGGCACAAAGACTGGAGCTAATCGGCCTGCTCACTAAAGAAAGCTCGATCTTCTGTGGATGGCTCCACTTCGATCCAAGCTTCGGAACTTGAACATACAAATCCAAGGGAGTCAGGACCTCCCAACAATGAACAGGCTACAGCCAAATGGCTAAGAGACAAGAATATGAGAGTTAGAACAGTATAATGGATACAAATCAGCAAGTAATGGAAGCATAAAGAGTAAAAGTCCGAATACAATGAATCCACAGTTAGAGTCTATTATTATTATTACTTGTCTTACTGTGATATCTAGCTATGTGACCCAGCGTCCAGGGCACATAGATCCATATCCTAGTAAAGCAAGGTTGTTATTGGAAACCAGCGGGATTATCAACGAACTATGTTTACAGTGGATCCCGTACATGCCCGGGATAACGGTCCAGGATTGTTCCGTTGCTTGGTGACGGAAGCCAGCCGCTAGGCTAACAGGAGGGACTTATGTATGCCCTTATCATGATGGTACCAGTAAGGAGGGAGCAAGCACTCCCCTCGGTCCCCTGGTGGCCCACAGGTCAGACCGGAACATGAGTTGCACAACATTCCTAAAACCACTGTAAACACGAACACATATCGATATCCGCATGTTTTCCCCCGACCCAATATAAGTTGGTCCATTTTATACAAAAGTCAAGTGTATCATGCTTGGTTCAAGTGATGGCATGATAAGTGGTGATATCCATTTATTAACAAGTTATGGAATGAGACTACACAATAATAAGTCATGAAGTAACAAGAAGTAATGTCCATCAAGTAACATGTCATGAAGTACCAGTTATGAAGCATAAACAAAGATAATATATCACATATGTATCAAGAGTACGATCCAATTTCAGAAAAGAAATCAACTATAATAAACAGCCTAAATTAGTCGACTAGGTGGAAAGGTTAGTCGACTAATAGTGGTCTCTAGTCGACTAACAGTCTGAATTAGTCGACTAAAACTGGGTTCCAGAGAGTTGAGATTCTGTTTCAGGGAAAGTTAGTCGACTAGGGAAAAAGGGTAGTCGACTAACAGTGAACTCAAGTCGACTAACAGATACGTAAGTCGACTAAATCTGAGATACATAGAGTTGAGTTTCTGGTTCAGGAAAAGTTAGTCGACTAGGGTAAAAGGGGTAGTCGACTAACAGTGATTTCCAGAGAGTTGAGGTTTATTTCCAGAAAAGGTTAGTCGACTAATAACCAGGGTAAGTCGACTAAAACTGAGTTTCAGAAAAAGGTTATGGTTCAACTAGATGGATTAGTCGACTAATCCCTAGGTCCAGTCGACTAATCGTGGCCTGAAAATAGCGTACAGAACAGAATTTGCTGGTCGAATTTGAAGGTCAAAAATATGATTTTGAAGGCACAAGTGTACAAGATGTGGAAATACAAGTATACTAGGAAGTTTACAAGTTTTGGTGAGTAAAAATACTCACTAGGAGTGATCAATCGACGTTTTATGCTATCGAAAGGGTCGTTGTCGACGAATAGCACCAAGGTGATCTTTGGCGGCGAAGAAAGCTACGATCCAAGTTCCAAAATGGTTGCTTGAGGTGGAAATGATGATCTTGTGGTGTTGTTTTGGAAGTAGGTGGTTGAAGTTGAGATGGAGAGGGAAATGGTGAAGGCTAATACTTTGGTGAAATGAAGAAAAAGGAAAAGAAATGTAAAGGAAATGTTTATATAGGTTTTAGATTTTGTAAAGGAGTTGCAAATAATGTAATTGAGAGGGGGTTTATTGCAAATAGGAGAGGGTGAGGTGTCCCTCACTTGGCCACTTGGCTGGCCATGGGAGAGAGAGAGAGTAAGAGATGCATTAAATGAGGAAGTAGGTGGGAGTTGGTGGAATTTTGGAGAAAGTGGAATTATTGAAAAATTGGAAAATTTTGAGGCTTGTGAAGGAAGTAAAGGAAAATCAAGAAAAAGGGAAAAGGAAAAGAATTATGAAAAGGAAAGATATTTTCTTTGGCTTAAAATTTAAAAATGTTGAAAAGACAATTTTCCAGGTTTAAGTCGAAGAGGCGGAAAACATTTCGGAAAATACCGAAATCGTCCGAAATTCAAGTATCTCGGAACGACCCGAAAATTTTACCAAAAATCAAGAATAATATTTTAAGACTCATGGTGAAATTCGTTTGAAGAAATAATTTATAGTTTTAAAACTAAAAATCCCGGAATCAGTTATCTACCGACTCCGTTGGAATTTTCATAAATTCATAAAATTCTCAGGAAAAGTATTTAGATAGAAAATATGATTCTAAGAAATAAAGTCTAAAGGACCTTCTAGAAATTCCTAACTGTTTGTGAATTAAAAATCCGAGAATCGATCAGCGGCACTGGTCGACACCGGTTTTGAAAATATTTAATTAAATTCAGGAAAATTCCAGAAAATCATAGAAAATATATAATATTGGAAAATGATTTTTTAAAACTGAAATCGGTCAAATACAGGAAGTAAATCGAAAAATACGATCGAAAACTGAATACGCAACTAAGTACGTATTCCGGGAACGGGGTATTACACAACCTTTTTTTTTTTTTTTTTTGTGTAAGTTACAAGGTGGGGGAGGGCTCTCTCATGTTGCCACTTGGACTCACATCCCTCAATGAAATCCTAGCCCTTGATCCCCCCCAAGCATGCATACCTACCCCTAATCCAAATCTTAGGGTGATACTTGGTTTGGTTAAGAGAATGAGAGATTAGGTTATAATTCATACCAACTCTTACCCTTATTAAGTCACTAATTGACACAATAACACATGTACTTAAGTCTTCATGCCATATATTCTTAGTCACCACAATCTAATAAATAATAAAAACTTTTAAAGGGGAGTGAGTCACCTAATTAAGCTTAAATTGGTGCTATTGAAAGATGGAGGGTAACTACTTTAAATAATACATTTAACAACAATTCTTCATAATTTGGATGAGGAGAAATTTAGGTAAAATAAAAATAAAAAAAATCTGGTTGTTACAGGTTGTACTTCAGGTATGAGATATGAGTTATGTGGTGATATGTGTTAAAAGTACTTAAAGCAGAATCATGCATAAGTTATAATAACTGAGAGAGTATCTTATTGAATTTCTAGACCAAGTAATCTGTAGCAGAAAAACTAAAGAAAGTTAAAGAGAATCGATTCTAGAGAACTCAGACCGTCACATAGATTATATGGATCTTTGTGTTAATTATCATTATAAGATATTGCTCTCTCCTCGTTTCATTTGTTCATCTATACTTGCTAAAATTGTTGAAGAAAACATACTCCTTATTTGTATTTTCCTTCCTCGATATACTTTGATTCTCTCTCACTGAGCTGTCGAGCTCACTCCCTCCCAGTTTTATGTTTCAGGTCGCAGTATGTCAGAAGACCAGCTTCAGATTTAGGCGTTTGTTAAGAATTTTACTATTAATGATTGTATTGGGTTGTAATTTAGTTCCTGTTGAATCCTACTCGATGTATACTGATACCTTATGTAAGTTTTGGGAGATGAATATGTATGAAGTAAATTAGATTAGATTGTGATTATGGTGATGTGTTAGAGTTATAGTTAGATCTGTTTATGTTGTGGATACTGAGAGGAGTACTCTCGGGCATATATTTCTTTTGTTTCATATAAGTAGGCGATGTCAAGCCGAAATTATTATTTGGAGAATAAGCAGGCCGTGGTGAGCCGGGATATTATTATCATTGCATGGGCGATTGTTGACTTTGATCTACATGTTTGAATTGAGAATAAGTGGGCTGTTGTTGGTCAAATTATTGTAAATTGAAATATATATTTGGGCATGTCAGTATTTACAAAGGGAGTGCTGCCGAAATTTTAAGAATTTGGAGATGATTACGATAATCTATCAATTTAAAAGAATATTTTTGTTATTTGGAATTTATGAAATCTGGGACCGTTACAACTTGCATATTAATTGTTGAGAAGGCGATTTCAGATTGAAAAATATAGAGATAAGTATTTGGATCGAGATTTCAAAAATATAGCGACCAATTTCTCTTTTGCAATTTGAGAGATTTCAAAAGTGTAGTTAGATACTGAAGCCCCATTAGAGGACACATAAACCCTTTTTGTTCTCCACTAATCCTTTGATTAAGCATCTCTTGTCATGGCCCACCAAGAATTAAACAAAGCATCAACCAACCCATTTCATTTTTCTTATTGAGTAACAGGATTAGTTTATAATCACTGATCATTGATCCATCATCTAGTAAAAATCTAATTCTTTTTTCTTTTAGTTTATTTTATCTGTGGAATCACCATGGAAAACCTCACATTCATTTCTGATTGATGCAAATAGAATTTACGTGGTGTTGTCTGGGCACAATTTATTTCTATTATTGGGTTTACATGCATAAATGCGAGATACGACAGAGACTGGGAACAGGATCAAAAAATCCAATCGTACAATACGTATACTCCACATCTCTGTCGTATCTCGCCCCATCAGATGTCAAATCTCATGGAATGTCAACAAGAGTCTGAACGGGCTCGTCCTCCATCACCACCAAGGTGCGGGTCCTACTCTAGTTGAGCCAATAATGTTCTGCCACGTCACCAAGGCGCGTCATCGTGACGGGGATCCAATACCCGAGACAAGACACCAGGATCGAAAGAAGCACACGACACAACGCAGACAGCAGAAGTGCGTTTTGATTGATTGTGGCTCCAAAATCAATCAAGTTCCAAATTAAAAAAAAATACCAAGTGGTGGTAGACTGTAGATAGAGCGCAGTAGCAGGCTTCATTCAGGCATGTAAATGGGTCGAGTCTGACCCGTACCCGACTCATATCAGACCCAATTGATCAGTTTTATAACCGTGGATCCGCTCAGAACGCTTTTACTTTATTAGTAAATATAAATTGTGCCTGATTTTACTTGAAAAACACTCGAATAGAATCGAATCTATTTAATTAATAACCATAGGCACAGAAACACCCTAGTTATTAAACTCCTAGTTAATATGGAAATTTGTGATTTAATGAGATTATACTAAATAATTAAAAATTATTATTTCACTTCTTATGTGAGAAACTAGAATTCTTAATCATGTTTTAATTTTTTTATTTTTGAAATAATTCGATAATATTGATGATTTAGTTTAATAACCCATATTTTCTAATCCATGTCTTGATTTATTACTTTCCTGAAAAATTGATAAAGAATTGAACTCTTTTTAAAAGAAAATTTTATTAAAATTGTCAGTTTGTAGAACCATTGCACTCACTCTCTTTCTCGGGTTCTCTCGCCTCGTTGCTGCTCTCTCTCTCTCTCTCTCAGCTTCCCTCTCAAGTAATCAGGTTAAGTAGTCGGGTCTAAACATGTCACTAAACGAGACGAGTACGAGGACAATTATTTTATACTTACTGAGTCAAACAACCATGGTATCCACTTCAAACCCGACCCGTTGACAGGCCGACCTGCATATATGCACCTGCAACATTTGTCCGCCCGTGCGCTTGTGCTTCCCCATGACGGCTACACGTCACTGTCACCAAACAAGCAAAACCCATTGGAAACTGATGACAAACAATAACCATACAGACTACAGTAATTAATTAAAAAAGCAAAGCAGCTTTTGCAAGTAGATTAGCACCTAATAACAAACTCAATGAATACACAGCAGCATGCAAAAAGCTCAATGGACAAAAAGTCTACCATGATAAAGACATGAGGATGCACAATTGGCAACAACATTAAACGATCGTCAATAAATAAAGTGCTAACGAGAAAAAAGGAAGAATATAGAGAGAGATCATTAAATGCAATGGAAGAGAGTAATAGCTAGCTGTAATTGTACGTATTCGTAGACACTAATAGCTAGCTGTAATTGTACGTATTCGTAGACACTGGGCTACGATAATAGGGCCTATATATTAAATCTAACAACAGCAAAATTTAAACCGCCGCCGCCTCCCCGTTTGTATCAATGTACACGTGAACCAGTCATAGTCCAAAATTCAAAACCCTCTCAGTTTTAGGGAGGAAAAAAGTCCGTCTGCACAGCAAAAATGGCAAAGCGGTTGATGGGCTCGTCAGTTGTCATGGGGAGGTGGAGTCGGCGGAGGAGAGGCAGGTGGCGGAGGAGACGGAGAGAGGGTAGCGGAAGGTGTTGGCGTACTGGAAGGAGATGGACTGGCCGTTGGCGATGGGGCGGCCGTCGTTGACGAGGCAGTCGTTGAAGCGGAGGCGGCGGAAGACGCGGGGGTTGACGAGGCGGGCGGAGCTGAACCAGCCGCAGGAGAGGTGGATGCCGCCGATGCGGCGGTCGCCGCCGCCGAGGCACTCGTTCAGGATCTGGACGGTGTAGGTCGGGATGCCGTTGGGCAGCGGGGTCGTCGCCGCTTGGTACAGCACCAGGTCGTCGGGGGAGCAACCTTCTCCGATCTTGTTGGGCTTCGTTGCTGTTCCATTGTCTTCCACTGCCGCTTGCCCCGTCGCCCCTGCATTTTGCACAAACCACCCGCAAAAGATTAAAATAAGTTTTTTTCTATTTTCCAGTTATTGACTGTGCTCGATGGTCAATGGGTCTTGGCTAATACAGTGTAGTTCTTCTGCACTGTTCACAGAGAAGCTGTTTTCTGTTGAAAAGGGAGAAAAGAGAAACAGTAAAAGTTATAAAAAAAAATGGGTTAAAAGCTGTTTTCTGTTTAATACAAGTATTTTTTTTTTTTTTTGGAGGAAAGGTTTAGTACAAGTAATTAACAGCTGATACAGAGAATTGAAAAGATAAAAAAAAGAAGCATCAGATTTACTGGCTTGAGAAGCCTCTTCTAGCCAAAAAAAAAAAGAAGACCAAAAAAAAAACGAGATGTAAACAGCTGATTGAATTGAGTTAAAAAATTACAAGAAATCATTGCATTTCTTTTTATCATAGAGTCAGGTAAATGCACAGTTGGGTGAAAAGCTTTCCTCTTTGGTTATTCAAAAGGCAAAAATTCTCTTTTCTCTATCTCAAAATAACTTCAACAAACATATGTAGTTGATTATTAATGCCCCATCTATAAAGTTTGTAATACTGTCTTGACTACCAGTCTCCTCTATTACAGTCACTGCACTTTGTGCAGAGAGCTTTCCGTTAAAAAGGAAGGAAAAAAAAAAGGGAGAGTAAAAAGTCATATATAAAGCCCTTCGAATTAATACTCCATAGTTACAAGCTGCTGACTCAATGAGGTAAAAAAACAAAAAGAAACTGCTTTGTTTTATCAAACTGGGCACAAAAAAAAAGTTTCCTCTTTAGCTATTAAAGTAGGGGGGAAAAAAAACGAAACTTGGGTTGATTTCTCTCGTTGGCAATAAAAGAGGGTAAGCTCACCGCACATCGTGAACAGAACACAAACGAGTACTAGACGACAGGGGAACAAGAAGCAGAGGAACTCTCTCTCTCTGTGCGCGCGCTAGGGTATCAGGGAAGGCGTTTGGGCCGCAGGCGCAGCAGCGCGTACCATTCGGCGCCTGACACTCACGTGGTCCAGCAAAAGAAGCTTTCCCATTAAAGTGGAACGCACAGACTAAACCAAGACCAGAGGTCCACCACACCGTGGACCCCACCGAACATGCCACGTGTATAGTAGCAGTTACTGTGACCGTTGGATCGGGATCTACCTTGCGCGAGAAGCTTGCGGCCGCCGGCGAAACCGTAACGGATTTCTCTCCTCCGATCACTTGGGCGATCAAACGGCCGCGGTGAAAATCCTAACGGAATGAAAAAAAATTCGTCATTGTCTTTTTCTTATTTTCCAATCGTAAAATAACAAGAAAATTACAAATAATGAAAAGGAGAGTAAAACAATTCTCATGTTTAAAAGGGAAGCCACTGCGAATTGAAGAAACTGGAAATTTAACAGGAAAAGCAAAAAAGAGGAAGGAAGTTTACAGTTTTGTCTAAAAAATCTTGGCACAATTTTGAAGTTAAAAAAAATCTAAATAAATTGAGAATTTTTTAAGAGATGAATCTGAAGAAAAATTGAAAGAAAAGAGACGTACCAAAAGAACAAAAGGCGATAACGAAGAGAAGCACGACCGAAAAGGACACAGCGATTACAGACACCTGCAGCCTACTCGAGAAAGCTACCATCGTAGACCACTGCTCGCAAAAAGCCAAAACCACGCTCCAAAATTCCCCAAAACCCTAACCCTCGATCAGACGGACCCACAAAAAATATCGCAGTTCCTTAAACCCTAACTCTCCTCCGCCATGGCCATTCCCTCACGCTCGAAGCCTTTCAATGCCAAAACCTGAGCCGAAGCAAGAAAACCATCAGGCCAACTGGGATAAAGACCACCAAGGGTTTGACTAAAATTCCATCAATCCTCGTGCGCAAAAAAAAAAAAAATCAATCACAGATTCAGGCAGTTGAAACAAGCGGATCTGATCCAAACCAAAAATAACTTCCGAAACCAAACAGAAAAGCTCTCCACCGATCGAAGCGCTGCCAATTTCGGCATACGACCTCCATCGAGACGAACCAGCGAGTACAATCCCGCTGCTTCGCCTGTCGCTTCGACTGGCAAGAGCATCGGGAGTCGAGGCACGGGGCTTTTTCCCATTGGGAGAAAGCTCAAGCAAGCGCCAAAATAGAAAGAGTGAGAAAGATTGCAAGCAAACAAGAGAGCTTCATCGAACGAGAGCAATCTGATGAGTTCAGAAAGAAGACCTTCAGGCGGAGATCGCAGATCTCTCTCACCTCGAAGAGCACCCACTCGCGTCCAAATTCGGGCTTCTCTCGCTCTCTCTCTCTCTCTCTCTCTCTCTGAGGACATCGCTTCATCTCAAGCGAGATGCACGATGAGGGGAGATTTATATGGGTGGTATTTTTGTAATAAGCTGCGACTCACTGGGCTCTCTTGGGTTCCTTTAACTGCCCTTGACCTAAGTGAATATTACAGAAATACCCTTGAGTTGCGTTCGGTTTCAAGTGAAGACGTCGTTGTCCGTACGCACAGCGTTAGCGTGCGGGACACGTGCGGAGTCACAGCCGTCGATTTGGTCCGCGCGTGAGCGGGAGAATTTATTTAAATATATTTGTTCTAATTTTTTGAGGCTTCCAAATCCTTTTCTACAATTTTCCATTATGGCGTAATTATAGCTAGTCTTTATTAATGATGACAGCTGGCCGGCCTCACACGTGTGGATCACGCTTGGGGAATGGGGGGGAGTAATTGCAACACGCCGACACATAAAAAACAATGGTTTCTGATTGGTTCTAATTAAATTAATCAAATAAAATATTTAAATTACTAATAAAATTTTATTAGTAATTAAATTTGAATAAACCTAGATCTGCTCAAATTACGCAATTAGTTTGTAATAATTGTGATTTATGCCTACTTATACAACACACAGTTTATTTTAATTGTTACATACGCTCAGTCTATTGGAGAAAACTTTCCACATAATATGTAATAAAACACTATGTTTATAGTGTTAATTGAATGAAACTTCTATTTTATATTAGTTAAGGAATTTTAAGATGCCACGTATTCCATTAAGGGCTAATACATGAACAATTAGTAATTTAATTTGGCACACATAGCCTCAGATGTAACAAAGACTTTGCACGTAATAATGCGCAACAAAACACTTATTCGTTTGGGGTGGGAATGGGCTGGGCTTGGGCCGTGATTATATAACCTCAGAGCCATCTAATTCTCTTTGACCGACTTCGTTAATTTTATGTGCACGAGCCCATTTCTAAACTAAATGGATCGCAATGGGCTACAATCAGACGCATGTACTTACATAATAAATAAATTTCATATCATGATTTTACAAATTTGAATCCTCTTGTTCGCGCTAAAGTTAGGACGGTTCAAGTCGATAATCTTAACCTTTCATTACCTCTAATGAAAAGTTGTGATTCAATTCTCACCTAACACCATAGCCTCCATGAATTGACTCTTGCAATTAGGGTAAATCACAACCATCCACAAAGTAATACACAATTATAATATCGATTTTGACCATCCTCTAACTTTACGCAGATAGAAGACCTGAACCTAGATTTACTACTATGCCATACAAGAATTTGGATTCTCTCATTTACACTAAATTAGAAGATGGTCCAAGTAGAAAATCTTAGTTGTTCTTTAAGATAACGAACGGTTGTGATTTAATCTTTTGTAACTAACATCATACCCCGTGATTTGCACTCACAACTACTTTAT
>JAVJIF010011186.1:0-164134 GCA_038442645.1 Agave tequilana | reverse complement strand
CATATTCACATATACTGAATTTTTTATCTCTGACATTTAAAATATGCATTGCTTGAGTGTCACGCCCCGCTTCCCAAATACGCTGGAATGGAGATGCCATGAAAGTCGGTGACGTATATACGCGAGAAAAAAAACCCCACGCATACACGCTAGCCTAAAGTAACATGGACAAGTTATATAATCTACTAAATAATATTGTAACAGTGTAGTATGACATATAAATTTCTCCACATGATAATATTATTATATAAATAATCAAATAAAATAAAACAGAGTCCAAACAATACAGAGAATCGAATAAATGAAACGAGAAATGAAGAACAAAGAAAAAACAATACCCAAGATCAGAAGATCAAATGAATAAGTGCGAGCTCCTAACAATACGTGTGATACTCTCAAAATACTTAATCTAGCAAAATAAAATATACATAGACCTATATGTGCAAATCCAAAGGAGTCAGAAAACTCTCAATGAGTGTGTAAAATGAGAGAAGGTGCACGTATATACCTCATGTGAACATATTATGTTACTGTTATAAGGAAAGACTGGATAAGAAATAACATAAATAAAAGTATAATAAGAAGATAATGTTGTATAATATAATATCAACGAGCACGTTACAAGTATTACGATAATAGTCAGTACATAATTTAAAGGGTGACGAGATCAATCTATTATACAATCATGTGTCAGGTGTTTATCATGGCCTACCCGTATACAACAAACTAGCAAACATCAATTACGGTTTATCATGTCAGTCTGTTGTTATTAATTATGTCAGCAAACACCAGTTGTCATTGTAGTAAATGCATTCCATACTGCGCCTAATACACGGTCAATTGTGATCCTCTGTTATTGAAACTAATCAGTTTGAGACATTGTCTGTGTTTTAAGTGGGTCTCGTACATACCGGGACCACGACCCAGACTCCTGACGCTGAACCAGACCCTATATCTAAGTAGTCATGTAGCATGTATAACAGAATAGGTAACATATATAACATGTATAACAGGAACAGGACGGGTATCTGTCACCCCACGGGAACCCTGCAATGGGACCCTCTTTCGGCTGCGCAACTTATATCCTAGGTCCACTCAAAATACAAACGCTGTCTCCTCCATAATTTTTTCAGTCCCAGTGTACATTGTTTAATATTATTGTTTTTTAGATTATCAATAATATTTAATGTACATGTTACCTAGATTACTGGGATAACTCGGTGATAGTCGCGATAATAATATCAACAGTGAATCATGATATCAGAATAACATGATGTCAATATAACAGAAGGATGTTACAGTATAATAAGATTTTCCCCAGCAATTTTAGTAACATGAACAATTAAGTAAATGTCATGTATCATAAGTCAAGTTTCTCAGAAAATCATGATAATCGTTCAGAATCGATAATATGATCTTCTGGAGCTTATTCATCATGTTTTTAATACATGTGAACATGACAAGTAATTAATGGGTGTGATTCATAATTAAACATGAATCATAATTTAAAAATAATATTTATTAAAAGAGAAAGGTCCAAACACTCACATGAAATGACGTGAATCCAGGTCTGAATCACCATTGGGTCTGTACTGTACGAACTGGTTTGCATCTCCAAATCGCCCAGCGTGCCAGGTCCTGCAAATGCGACTCCGAGTTTGGGTCTTCTCTTACTGGATCATCGGGTCTGGATTGTGAGAAACTGGATCGGGCGACTTAGAGAGAGATAGGGAGAGATACACCTAAACAGAGAGGGAGACACAAAGATACACACACACTCACACATTTATACAGAGAGGGAGAATAACACACACATCACCCACAAACACACATGCACACAATACACACAGTCATGGAGAGAGAAACAATTGGATCTGCAATGGGAAAGGGGAAGAGGAAGAAGAAGAGGTGGTGTTGGCGTGCAGGCCACTGAGTGGAGCGTGGGGTGGGGGAGCAAGACAGAATGGCTCATGTGATGGTGGCGTCACACGAGTGATGGAGGTGGTGAGTGTGACGACAAGAGCGAGGGGTGCCGATGGAGGAGATGTGTGCCGACGGAGGAGATGTGTTGTTGTGCATGGTGTTAGGTGGTGTAGGGAGAGAAAGGAGATGAAAGCTCGTGGAATCCAACTTGGATTAGGACTTCGTTTTTGAAAAGGACTCGGATACAATTGGAGTTTCCTAACAGGTGAATTGTTTCTCCTTTTAGGATTTGAATTCCTTTTAGGATTTGGACTCCTTTCCTGTTTGGGGTCAAATCAATTGAGGTTTCCTAAACCCCTGAGACTCTGTGGCTATAAATAGGGGCTAGAGCCCTCATGTATTGTATCCCACTGAAAATCTCCATTGGAAATTCCTTGAAGAAGGAATAATTTGTAATTGATTGTTGAATCAATAAAATCTCTCTCCCTTGTCCCGAGGACGTAGGCACGTTGCCCAACCTCGTTAAATTTGTGAGTTGATTGCTTTTCTCTGTTGTTTGTTATTCCTGTCGTGTTGGTTGCTTCTCCGACTGCATCGAGTCTCCGCCAGGTGGGCGGATTCCTCAAGGGTGGTTGTTGTGTTCCCCGCCGCCAGCACAGCGCGCGGGCACAACAAGTGGTATCAGAGCTTCCCAGGTTCGACGTGGGATCATCGGTTGATTCAAGGGCATCAGTTGTTGTTTGGCAGAGATCGTGTGTCGATCTCAGAGCGGCGTTGGGACTGTTTGTGAGATCGTGTGTGGATCTCAAAACAGTGTGTAGATTGCTCGAGGAATTAATTTGGTGGAGTAGATTGCTTCGGAAACTCTTCGAGGATTTCGCGTGGAGGTAAAGATCTGATCTCTATCTAGTTTGTTTTATCTAACTCCATTTGTTTCTGCATTAGTTTGAGGAATCAGTTGAGAAGATGGCTGGAGAAAGTACATCGGTGAGATCCATGAATCCACATCTAAGGATTGATGTGGTGAAGTTCAACGGCACGGACAGCTTTGGTATATGGAGGTGTGAGGTTATGGATACGCTGACGGCATCAAACCTCGAAGACACTTTACAGTTGGAGAAGAAGCGCGCATCAACGACGGAAGAAGATTGGGACAAGATGAACCGTTCGGTGTGTGGCTTGATCAGGTCTTGTCTGACACAAGACATCAAGTATCTGGTGTTACATGAGACATCTGCTAGGCAGCTATGGGAGATCCTGAAGAAGAAGTATCTGACGAAGAGCATAGAATCGCGATTGTAGTTGAAGAGTAAGCTCTATGAGTTTCAAATGCAAAGAGGATGCTCCGTTAATGAACACTTGAATCGCTACACTAAGCTTCTTACAGATCTAGTTAATGTGGATGTGGAGACTAGTGAAGAGGATAAGGCGGTAATTCTTTTGAACTCTCTTCCTAGGAAAGAGTATGAGACCTTTACTCTTACATTTCTCAATGGAAGACAATCCTTTAACTACAGTGAGGTGTCTGCTGCACTTGTGAGTTATGAAGTAAGGAGACAGGATCGACTGTCTTCTTCGGGAAGCACAACAGCAGAGGCATTAGAGGTAAGAGGCAGAAGTTCTAATAGGAAGGGAAGAGATGATCGGAAAAGATTGAAGTCCAGATCAGGCTTCAGAAATCTGAAGAAGAATCAGTGTGCCTTATGCAAGGAACTAGGGCACTGGAAAGCTGAATGCCCGAAGGCCAAAGGTAAGAAGGTGGAGTCAAACACCGAGGCGAATCTCGCACAGGCGGATGGATCGGATGAAGACTCATTGGTATTCTCTCTCTCTCTGTTATTACTCCTACTGTTTGTAACTCAGATAATGCTGAGTGGATCTTGGATACCGGAGCCACCTATCATGTGTGCCCGAACAGAGCCTGATTTTCTAGTTTGAGAAGCTAGATGGATGTTACACGGTCATGGGTGATGATCATCCGTGTAATATAGAAGGGATGGGTACAGTCCGTATCAAAATGGATGATGGGATAGTACGAGAATTGGAGGTGAGGTATGTACCTCAACTCAAAAGGAATCTTATCTCTGTTGGCGTTTTAGAAGCATTGGGTCTTGTGATGTCTGTACGAGATGGTGTTCTCAAGATGATCAAAGGCTCGATGGTGGTGATGAAGGGCGTCCACCGGGACAATCTCTACTACTTGAAGGGTAGTACGGTTACAGGTCAGGTGGAGACTTCTAGTTCTTCAGATGATGGTTGCACGAAGATCTGGCAGGTGAAGGTCGGACATGGAGGAGAAAGGTCTTTGCGAGCTCCGGCAAAGAAGGGATCATTGGAAGGTGCTGCTATACCTGCAACTTGGAAGGTGAACACAACGTTCTGGACAAGAAAAAGGTAAAATTCAGCACCAGTACTCACCGCTCAGAAGGTTTTCTTGATTGTGTTCATATAAGCGTTTGGGGACCTGCTAAGACTGCATCGCTTGGAGGTCACAGGTACTTTGTCTCTTTTATTGATAGTTTTTCTAGGCATTGTTGGATATATCCCATGAGACAAAGGAGTGAAGCCCTAGATATGTTGGTGAAGTGGAGAGGAAGAATGGAGAAGCAGATTGGTAGGAAGATCAAGGAGCTACAGATTGGTAATGTTGAAAGAGACATGAACCAATTCCTACGATTTGGCCAAAACACCGGTATTGCTACTCACTTCACTAAAGGTATAAATGGGTTGGCTAAGGAAGTAAACCGTTCCTTGCTGGAGAAGGTTTGGTCTTTATTGTCTAATGCAAGATTAGACAAATCGTTTTGTGCTGAGGCGATTGTGTATGCTAGCCATCTCATAAATGGATCGACTGTGATAGGAGGTAAAGCTCCATTGGAAATTTAGTCTGGGAAAGCTGCTCAAGATCATGGTTTGTTGCGGGAATTTAGAAGTCCGACCTACTTCAGTGCCAAGGATGGCAAGGTGAATCCGCGAGCAAAGAGGTTTGTGTTTTGGGTGTCAAAAGGAATATGAAAGGCTACAGGTTGGGGGACCCCGAAAACAAGAAGGTCGTGTTGAGCAGGCATGTCACATTTAATGAGACTTCAGTGTTGAAGTCTACCATCTCTCAGCAGGTAGAGAGGACGGAGACCAAGGAAGTATCGCAACGGGTGGAGGTTGATGCTACTCCACCATCTCCAGTTAGTTCGGCATTAGAGAAGACTTCACCGGATGTGACACCGGGTAGAGATCATGTAGCCAGGATTGATGCTGAACAGGTTGAAGATATTGATCAGAATGTCGAGTTATTTGCAGCCATTGGAACCAAGGTAAAACCACGCTCGTGGGTATAGAAGCATGAATCTCAAGCTTGTAATCGGGACAAGCTCAAGTTGAAGGCCGTTCTCCATGATGGTCGTGAGGAGATTCATATGACTCAGCCAGATAGGTTCGCTGCTGCAGGTTCAGGTACAAGTGCTTGAGCTTGATGGAGCTCATTTAAATGAACTACGGTTGGCTTGATCCCTTGGGCAAGGTACGTAGGCAGCCGTAATGACGCAGCCATATTTGGAGTTGCAACCCGTATGAAGCTGTTTGGGTTCTCGAGAAGCTGATTGGAACTTCACGTAGAGATGAAGAGACTTCACGTAGAGGTGAAATGTTGTGGCTAATTGGACTTCACGTAGAGGTGAGGTGTTGTGATCTCGATGAACATGTTGATCTTCTGGTGAGAAGATGGTTGAGCTTGCATAGGAGGGGTGTGCATCCAATTTGTTAAAGCCGATGATGGTGTTCGGTGTGCTCTACTCAGACTTGGTTGGACCGTCAGCTGAAGACATGTAGACTAGATAGAGCTAGTCAGTTGGAGAGTCAGTGTTGGCTCATGATGAGTTTTTCGTGAGGTCATGTAGTTGCTGAGTTGGAGACACGTTCGGTGATCGGCATGTATGGAAGTTCTCCTAAGGTGAAGTGTAGGGAAGGCATGTGTGGTGCATTCCAGTTGGATAGCTGAGCTACAGATTCCAAGTCAAGATCGTGTGTCAATTTCGCCGAGATCGTGTGTCGATTTCATCTGGAGCGCGCAAGCCGAGATCGTGTGTCGATTTCGCCGAGATCGTGTGTCAATTTCGCCAGGTGATAGACTGGAGTTCGTTGGAGTTCGGCTCAGATTTGAAAAATCTTCACCAAGGTGGAGAATTGTAGGGAGAGAAAGGAGATGAAAGCTTGTGGAATCCAACTTGAATTAGGACTTCGTTTTTGGAAAAGGAGTCGGATACAATTGGAGTTTCCTAACAGGTGAATTGTTTCTCCTTTTAGGATTTGGATTCCTTTTAGGATTTGAACTCCTTTCCTGTTTGGGGTCAAATCAATTGAGGTTTCCTAAACCCCTGAGACTCTGTGGCTATAAATAGGGGCTAGAGCCCTCATGTATTGTATCCCACTGAAAATCTCCATTGGAAATTCCTTGAAGAAGGAATAATTTGTAATTGATTGTTGAATCAATAAAATCTCTCTCTCCCTTGCCCTGAGGACATAGGCACATTGCCCAACCTCGTTAAATTTGTGAGTTGATTGCTTTTCTCTGTTGTTTGCTATTCCTGTCGTATTGGTTGTTTCCCCGGCTGCATCGAGTCTCCGCCAGGTGGGCGGATTCCTCAAGGGTGGTTGTTGTGTTCCCCGCCGCCGGCGCAGCGTGCGGGCACAACAGGTGGCGCACCATGGAGATGAACTCAAGGGGGCGCTGCTTGTGCGTGAGAAGGAGGTGATTGCAGCGCTTGTGACTCGCCGGCAATGGGTTGCAGAGCGAGATCGAAGGAGGAGGAGGCATGCGGCGGTCCTTGGACGAAGGTGATGGTGGTGAGGTGGTTGGCATGTGTTGATGGTGAAAATGGCGGCATGTTGTGTGCTGCGGTGCTCTAGTGCAGCTATGTGGGCTTGTGCGTGGAGGAGGAAAAGAGAAGAAGTAAAGATGGGAAGAGATGGGGTTGGTTGGTTGGGTTCTCGTGTGCGGAGATGGTGGCGACCGTGGAGGAGAGGGGAGGAAGGTCATACAGGGGGGTGGCGAACATGGTTTTCGAAATGAAGGAGATGGGGATGATGGCGAAGCTCGTGGTGACGACGTGATAGTGGCCGCGAGTATGCAGGCCGAAGGTGGTGGAGGCAGTGGTGCTTGGGAGTGGGTGGCGGAGATCATGGGTAAGAGGGGAGGAAGAACGTGTGGCGGTGTGGAGAACATGGGCAAATGCTGCCGGCTAGGGCTGGGGAAGTGATTAGGATTTTGGGTATGAAAAATGCAAGAGAAGAAGATAATACATATAGGAATGATTGGGCCTGGGCCATTGGGCTTTGCTCATTGGCCAAATAAAAAGGGAAAAGAAAAGGGAAAGAGAGAGAACGAGGGAGATGAGATGTGGGCTTGGCTTAAGTTTGGACTTGGGCTGGCCATCTCAAACTAACAATAATGATAATAACAATATAATATATATATATATATATATATATATATATATATATATATATATATATATATATATATATATATATATATATATATAAAATAAACTATAAATATATATGTATTATAAACACCCATATACTTGTATTAATACAAATACTAACATACATAAACATATATCTATTTCATATATACGTATAAATGCTCATATCACTATACTTGTAAATACACACACACACACATACGTCTACTTTTAAATACATATCTTCTCATATAAAATATTTACTCAACATAATTTAATAGGATTAACCACCACCAACACTACTAATAATCATAATAAATTATAATTGTAAAAATAATGGGGGATGAGTCTTAAATCAATTAATTAATAATAATAATAATAAAGACTATATAAAGTCAAATAATTGTTTTGACATTTTAGTCAAGTATCATTAATTATTAAATTATTAATTAAAACTTTAATCTAGTAATAAAAAAATAATCCGCTGTTTCTTCTAGTATCTTAGAATTTTTTTGCCATTTTGGGTCATGTTTTTGTTTCTAAAGTAATAGGGCTTTTTTAATATTAGTCGCTTAAATTACTCATATTTGCATATTAGTCTTCCAGATCTTCATATTTTCTATTAAGTCCCCTAAATCTTTTAAGTTATCTCAAATTAGAACATTAGTTAACTTTATTCATGAACTGTTAACTCTTAGCAAAACTCAATATCATGACTGGTGTACCCCTTCACTAACACAATTATTTTCTGTTAACTAAATATTTTGATATTTTTGTCATTGAAATTTACCATTATTTATAGTGATATTTGGGGATGAATTTGGTAACTTACCTGATTCTATTAGAGTTTAATCTAGTTGTCACTCTATACCACTAAGCCAGGTGTAGTGGCAAAATGTTTTCTTTAATAAATAGCATAGAATAGGTTGTATAGATATAGTTATTCTTATATTTTTAAGAAATAACATGTTTTATATTATTTTGCTACAGTACCTATTGTTTTTGCAGTATTCAATTATCATAATGTCAATTAAAAAGAATGAATAGAAGATAAGTTTCAAGGAGTTAAAACACAGTTCACTCATTTTTTCCAAACATACAATAAGATTATATTCAATTTATCAGTCTAAGTGACAATATACTAAAAAATAGTTGTTTACCTCATTAACTAAGCCTAGTTTTATCTTATAACTCATAAAAGTTAACTTATGCATGATTTAACTTTGGTCAATTTTCAAAAAAATTGACTTCTCCTAAAAATATTTTCAAAAATCGACATTTGACACTTCACGTTAGTGCCATGTCGGCAGCGGAGCATTTTACCCTGCCAGCATGACGCCCGCGCCGGCAGAAGATAAGTTTTTATTCGTTCAGAGTTGGCAACTCTGAACGAAGAATTTTTTTTTTTTTTGGCCCAAATGTTCTTTTCTGGGTTGTCAATCCGGACAAAGCAATTTTTTTTATTTTTTAGCTTTTTTACTTGTTCGGAGTTGGCAACCCCGGACAAAGAGATTAATGTTCTTTTGAATTGTTTTTCTTTGCTCGGGTTGGTAACCCCAGACAAATAATTTTTTTAAAGTTATTTTTCTTTATTCGAGGTTAGCAACCCCAAATAAAGAAAGTTAAATTTTTTATGTTATTTTTCTTTGTCCAGGTTTGCCATCCCCAACATTTTTTTAGCCTTATTTGTCCGGGATTGGCAACCCTGGACAAAACAACATTTGGCATTTTTCCTTGTCCGGGGTTGCCAACCCAGACTTAGGAGACTTTTAGAAAAATGGGCGGGTCTCTCAACTCTCTTATATAAATGGGTCCCACTCTCACTCTCTCACAGACACATTTCCCCCCCTCTCATACACACATTTACCCCCCTCTCTCATGTACCTCTCACATTTATCCCCTCTCCTTTTCATTTGTGCCCTAATTCTGACCCTGACCCCCTATTGTTGTCGCTCAGCCCCATTGCCAACTGCTGATTGAGCTCGTTGCCAATAAGTTCTCCTCTCCCCCTCTCCCTTTGCCGACCCCCTGTATGTGCCACCTCGACTGCCAACCCTCTCTGTCTCTGTGCCACCCCGACTGCCGACCACCTCTCTATTTCTATGCCATGCCCTCTCTCTATCTGCCACACCCGCTCTTCCCAATTGCTTTCTCTATCTCTCCCTACCAACTCAACCCCGACCCTCTCGCTTTCTCTCCCTTTCTCCTCTCTTCTCTCCCCCAATCTGCTTAGCCCTATTGCCAACCCCCGACCTTCTCTGTCTCTCAGCCACCAAGCCCGTCTGTCTTTGTGCCACGCCTTCTCTCTATTTGTCACGTCCTCTCTCCTCCAATCTGCTCTCTCTTTCTCAAAATTGCTCTTAAAATTTCCCTTAAATTTGTGATAATTAGAGTAATATTTATTTTTTGTATAATTGAGTAATATTTTTTTTGTGAATTTGAGAATTATTTTTTTGTATTTTCTTTAATTAACAAATAATTATAATTATATCAATGTAGATTCAGACAGAAGGAACTTTGCAGTTTTGTATAATTAACAAATAATTGTAATTTTTCATTCTGTATAATTAACAAATAATTGTAATTTTGCGTTTTGTGTTTTTGCATTTGTATCTCTTCTACGCGTGTGTCACTTTTTCGATGACAGAGTTTATTTTGAGATAAGTGACATTGTCAATCTCAAGTATTTTTGTGCCTTTAGTACTATTATTTTTGGTTAAATCCTAGAGTTGGAGCAATTTGACAATTTTATTTTTTTTCCCATCTATTAAATTAGGTATAACGTCTAATGCCAATGCCCCTCTTCTTTGTTAATTTAATAATACACTAACAATACATAGGGATAATAACTAAACATATATCAAAGGAATAGTAAAACTTGTGATTGTCAGAAAATCAATTACAAGATGTTAATTGGTGGAGAAGTCCATCAAATCATCAAAATTAATCCAAATGAGCATCATATTCACTTGACATGTAAGTAACCAGTAGCACACAAGTATTATCAAACAATGAGAATATCAGATGATGACGACACACGAGCAATGCTTGACACACGAGCAATGTTTTAATTGTACCTGATCGTGAATACAATAGATTTATATATAGAGAAAGATAATCTGAGCCATCGAATGCATGAAGGTCACTGAGAATTCATATGTATGCTTGATTTGGACAATGAATCAATGGACTTCATATCCCCAGTACATAATACGTAAGTAACCGTGAATTTTATTTTAGTACTTATATTTCTCTTTCTACTAAGTGTTTAGATGACATTAATATTTAGACAGTATAATAATTTGACGAATTTATGATACGGATTGATGAATTGCTGCATGTAGGAGAGATGGAGGATGGGGATCTGATGGAGAAGACTTGGAGGGCTCGTTACTATGCAAGGTGTTCATGATAGATTCCTAAAATAAGTTAAACATGGAATACGGTCAGAAGCACCTTGCCAAAATAAAGCTGCTTAGTAGCAAGCCTAGGCGCAGCGGTGTGGTATTTGGACATTGACAGAATAATTGTTATAGCTCCTTGAGGAAAATAGGACTGAAGTCTTCAATGTCTTTCCTCTTCCAATAAACTATAACTTTTTATAATGATTTTCTCTCAATCATTGTCTCATTTATTTCAATTACAATATTATTAGCCTCCTTAATGGAGTAAATTGCACAAAACATGATCTCTTCTCCATCCATGTAATTAAGCATGGCGCACTAATTATGTCATTGAAAGGTGAAAACAACTCTTTAAGGTTTTCAAAATTAAAAGAATCATCAAGATTCTTCACATGAAGGTTAGTTTCCTGAAGTTCTTCCATTCTTTTGCTTCTTTTTTGCTCAATTTTGACTTTCAATTCAGTTTTTCTTGCACCATTTTTCAGGTATGTCTAACATATATCAATTAATCATCTATGATTTTGCTAATAAGGGTTTCAACGGCAGCCGAAACAACATATTTCTCCTCGATACTTACAAAACCAATGTCTATGGAATTTCCATTCTCCCCTCTTATAATTATTGCACCGATATTTTTCTTTGAATTCTTTTTAGTTTCATCCAATAGCTCTCCTGTTTCTTACACATGTATCTCATCACCACCATATGCATTTCTCATCATTGTTTCAAGATGAAACACTTTCTCTGAAAAAGCTATTTCTTATAAAAAAAAAAATTGAGAGAAGGGTGGGACTTGACCCCATATTATTGAAATACTAAATCTTATAACTTTAAAGCTGCCATTCAAATAGAATGAGTTTCAGTCCCAAAGCGTGAACCAACACACATAATTCTTGGATGCTTGATAGGTATATCATTACATCTAGCATGACTATTAACGTTATAACTTCCTTTTTATATTTAATTATTTATACTACTTAGTTGTCTCGACCTATTTACCTAACTAGAAAACTTAACATGCAACAAGTGCATGTTCAGGAGGTAATTATAATGTATAATATATAACAATATTTTCTAATTTTTAAAACATGCAACAATTTAAATCATAAATATTTAACCAATTTAAATACTTAAGCATTCAAGTAATATAAAAGAATTAAAAGGAAAAGAAATTGTTGGCCTGGGGTGACAGTAATGCAGAAGCACTGCCCTATAAGATAGATGCTCGGTCCCTCGCCCGAACCTTAGAATGATCTCCTCTCCTAGTGGTAAAAACTCCCTGGTAGTTCACCAGCACCCAGCTCAGGACAATGAGCTAGACCTCTGCTCAGATGGAAATTCGTTACCCATAAGTAAAAGAAATTCTCCGAGAAATCACCAAAAACTGAACCAGAATTTTATAATAAAAAATATGGAAGGAGACAGAATGTTGTAGTTGTTTTCGCAAGTAGCTGATTGAACTGTGAGAAGCAGTATTCATAGCTTCTCAGAGTTCAGCAGTTGTAACAGTCCCGCTCAAAATCTGCACACAGTCACGTAGTTCGCGAGCAGATAGATCTGAAGAATGGGTCAAACCGAACAGAAAATCCTGAAAAAATCAAAACAGAATTTTAAGTAAAATTTAAATAGATAAAATCAAAAAAAAGTTTCAGGCTTAAGAGGCCCCCCTTAATCGAACTGCATTCGTATCCGCGGGTCGTGCGCGCGTGCCATCCGCACCCGGCCCGGTTCAGTTCGGCGTGTGTGCGCGCGTGTGGGGATGTAGTTCATAGCCCAACACTCATAACAATAGGCATGAGAGGAGTTAGTATATATACCACTTAAACTCCCATCTCCTATCTAATGTAGGACTAAAACTAAAGTCAAATAAGAGAGAAACTCAAGTTTTCCCTTCAAATTCAAAACACATCTAGCAGCCCCCCCAAACTTTAGTTTTAGAGAAGAGAAAACAAATCAATAATTAATAACAAATAAATCATCAGATCATAAAACACTAACGAAATCGGGCAACATCATACTGCGGATTCATGTCTATAGCTTGCGGCCTTGAATCTACTCTTAGTCAATTTTGTCGCCACCTGAGAGACATAACAGACTACATCTTGAATTAGACCTCTTTAACCAGATGTTACTAAAAAACACACACAGTAAGTCTCCATCTACTGAGCGAGCGGGTTGAGCGTTAAAAGTCATGCTCACAATCACCAACTCATGAGAGTTTCTAGGGTCAGCTCTAACCTCCCAACTACGACCATCACGGTTCCTCTCACATAGGTAAATCCTCCAAGGATACTATAGCTGGATGGTATACCCTCTACACTACATGCCTTAGACTTATTAAGAGTTAAACTCATTCTTATCTAGCTAGATCATAATAGCGTCGTCATCATAGAGAAGGGTAGTAGCTACAATGCTACATATATGATATAAACATATTTGGGTAGATGCTCCAAACAAGAATCACCAGTCCCCTTGTTTCTATCACATTGAACCTTTTTCATGGAATCAACTCCCAATCAAGTAGGTTGGGATCCCACTGTCGATGAACTCTATTATGGGCTTAACCTCATCTCTCTCGATGATTCTAGGACCATACTCCTAGAAAGACCCTTAGCGAATAGGTCAACAATATTCTTCTTGGAGTTTATAAAGTCCAGAAGTACAACTTTGCCCATTAGGTGCTAAATAGACTTAAGTATGATTTGAATGTGTCTGTTCTCTTCATATTTACATTATCTTGCTTTAGAATCTCAATGGTGAATCTTGAGTCAGTATGAACTGAGATTGGAAGTATGAGTCTAGGCACGATAGAGAATTCAGATAAAAGATCCTTTAACCATTCAGCTTCAGAGTATGTTGTGTCTAAAGCAATGAGCTCAGACTCCATGGTGCTCCTAAAAGTCATTGTTTATTTGCAGAATTTTCAAGACACAACAGCACCACCGAACATGAATACATATCCGGTAGTAGATTTAATACTGTTGAAATCAATGACCCAGTTGGCATCACTATAACCTTCCATAATATCAAGATATCCAGTATAAGTCAGATAACAGTCAATTGTGCCTTTAAGATATCTGAAAATTCTCTCTAGTGCGTTCAGTGTTCTCACTGGGGTTACTGGTGTATCTATTTAATCTACCTACTGCATAAGAGATGTCAAGTCTAATCCTGTTAGAAATATAGAGAAATGAACCTATTAATTGAGAGTATTTCAGCTGAGATACAGACTCACCTGTGTTCTTCTTCAAAGCAATTGAAGAATCATAGGGTGTAAAAATTGGTTTATAGTTGTAAAAATCAAATTTATGAAGCATTCTTTCAATGCTATTAGCTAGATTCAAAAAAATTTCATTAGAGATTTTGAATATTTCATTCCAATATCATATTAGCAGGACTTAGATCCTTCATATTAAAATTTTGAGAAAGATAATCTTTTACTCTTTGAATTGCATCAAAAGAAGTTCCAAAGATAAGAATATCATTTACATATAGATAAAAGATAATATACTCATTGCCAAAGTTCTTAAAATATATGTATATATCATGTTCATGGATAGTGAATCCAAACTGTGCAATAACTTTGTTAAACTTTTGATGTCCTTGTTTAGGTGCTTGTTTAAATCCATACAATGACTTCACAAGTTTGCACATTTTATTTTCTTATCCCTTGGCAATGAATCCTTCTGGTTGGTTCATATAGATCTCTTCTTCAAGATCGCCATTCAGGAAAGCAGTCTTGACATTTATTTGGTGAATGAACATATTATGAATTGATAAAGTGCTAGAAGGATTCTAATAGAGGAGATCTGGCAACTTGAAAATAGGTATTAAAAAAGCTAATATCCTTTTGTTGGGTGAAACCCGTAGCAACTAATCTGGTTTTGTATTTATCGACAGTGTCATCAGGTCAGAGTTTATTCTTGAAGATCCATTACAACCTTCAGATTTGCATCATAGAGAAAGGTCAGTAAGAATTCAACTGTTATTCTCCATTATGGACTTGATCTCTCTCTCAATGGCTTCTCTTTCAGAAAAAATTCAGAAGAGTGTATTGCTTTCTTGAAAAAGCTAGGATCATCCTCCATAAGATAGGTGAAGAAGTCCTTACCGAAGGATATAAGAGTCCTAATTCTTTTACTCCTTCTAGATTCAGAATCACTGGTAGGAGCAGACTGAAGAGAATATCCAAGGTAGAAGGAGTAATAGAGGAATCACTAGAGATTTTAGATCTGGGAGGAAAAATGTTCTCAAAATAAACAGTATCCCTGCTTCAATAATGGCGTTGTTGGATATTTCACTGATCTCAGAGTTAACCATTAAGAATTGATTAATATTGCTATCTAGTGCATGTCTGATGAAGATAGTATCAACAGTCTTGGGGCCAATTTTTTCTTCGGTTCTGGTATTGAAACCTTAGCCAAGCAATTTCAAATTTTGAAGAAATGAATGTTAGGAGTTCTCCTTTTCTAACATTCATAAGGACTATCGGAGTCTCTTTGGGGAACCCTATTTAATATAAAACAGGCATAAAGGAGAGTTTCACCCCAAAGGTTCTCGGGTGCACTTGAGCTGAGTAACATGTAGTTCACGATGTCCATCAGTGTTCTGTTCTTTCTTTCAGCTACACGGTTGGATTGAGATATGTAGGAAGCGGTTACTAAAAATATACCTAGAGGGGAGGTGAATAGGTATATGGCTAATCTAATGACAAATGATGCGGAATTAAAAACTAATTACAACACACTTAGTGTAACTAAAGAGTGTAGCCGAATTTCCGGTGACGTGCTCTGGACTATCTCCTCTAAATTCCTCTAAATTAGAGTTGAGGTGCTATATGAACCTCTCTTGGTTCAACACAAGTGAGGCACACAAACAATTCCAAGAATATATAAGATATGAACAATATGATGCAACGCAAGATATAAAAGAAAGAGAGTTAAGAGATGGTGGATCAATCGCAAACAACACGATATGTTTCAAGGTTCGAGCCACTGTTCTACGTCCCCGCCTTCACACAAAAGGATTTCCACTAATGCATCCACACAGGACTCTCACACAGGGAACCTCCACTGAGGATTTGGGTAATACAAACTTGGAGTACACAACTCCTCTCTCAAACAACAACAATCTCTATACAAAAGGCAAGGCACAACAATTATTACCTCACACTAGAGGAATAAGGCACTAAGCCCAACAAAGATCACCTCTACACTTAGAGGGACAAGGCACAAAGCCAAACTAACCACAATCACCTCTACACTTAGAGGGATAGCCACAAACTCAAACACAACATTCACAATCACCTCTACACAAGAGGGATAACAATAAACACAAAGAAGGTTACAACTCTTGGTGATCTCAAAAATCACAAACCAATTTTCCTCATAAAACAAGATCCTACAGATAGGATAGAGATGATAGCTCAAGTGTGAGAAAAATAAGGTGTTTGGAACAAAGAAAAACAATTGGGAAAATCTCCAAATAGATATTGAAATCAAGATCAAAACTAATTCCCAAAAGACTCTCTTCTTTGAAAAATTCCAACCCTTAAAAAATAAATAAAGGATAGATCTTTTAACCACAAAAACTCTTTTAAACTCTTGCTGAAAAACACTTAAAAGATAGAAAATTTTCTCTTCAAAAATCTTGGTAAAATCAGCTCAAGAGAAGGCATATATATAGCCTCTCAAAAATCTGCTCGTTGGCAGTCTGAAAAGGTCAAAAATGACCTTCCAGTCGACCGCCCGGTCGACCGGCACAACAGTCATATTTATGACCGTTGTGTCTCTTGTCGACCGACCATAGCCATCGGTCGACCGCCCATGGGGTGCTCTCAGTTGGTCGACCGCGCGATCGACCGACCTTCATGGTTGGCAATGTGCACGTCCCTTGTGCACATCGGTCGACTGATCCGGTCGACCGACCACTGGTCCGGTCGACCGCTAGCTGATCTGGTTGGGGATTAAAGGTATTGAAAACTAGTCTTTTTAATTTCAATTAAATCCCATAAAATTACATAAATTTCACAAAAATAAATTCTTTTAAGATCTTTGAATAACAAATATGTGTGATCAAAATTCAACACATATTATAAACAATTTGAACTATTTTTGTGATATTGAAATTTAGCTTAAACAAAAAATTTGTATTTTTCAAAACTTGAATTTTTGAAATGAAAAATCATTTTCTCCAAAACTCATATGGATACAAAAACATGATATTGAAACAAATTTGAAGCACATTGTATATGGATAAAATCTAATATACATATAAGATACATATCTATGTTTTTGACATGAAATTCAAAACCGGTTAAACTAAAAATCAAAACCAATAAATTTTAAATTTTTGTGTGTGTATGTGTGAACTTGAGCATATCAATACTATCCAATCTTTATACAAGATCTAAACATACTAAACTAAACACAAACCGAAGTCTTCTTGTCTCCAAGCCGACTCGATCTAAATGCGATCCAACGAGCTTGACTCCAACCGAGTGCTAAATGCGATCTTGACGCGCGAGCTCTTGAATCAACACGTGATAGCTCCAAAACAGCTTTGTTGAAGCTAAACACCTACTAATATCTTGGTCAATCACTGAAACTATTCAAACAAGATTATTAGTAAACTATAACTACATGAGTTAATCATTATCAAAACTAGAGTGATGGGTCTCTAGACCAACAATCTCCCCCTTTTTGATGATGACAAAACTCAAAGAGTTATATATGCATGGACTAAAGTTATGCTTACTCATGCATAGCAATAAACATAAATATATTCAATGAAGTACATAAACAAAACAAACATATATGCATAAACAAGAAGATAAACATGCATAAACTCACCAAATTCTTCTCTCCTTTTTGCATAAACAAAACATATATGCCTAAACAATAAAATAAACATGCATATATAAACTCTCAAAATTCTTCTCCCCCCTTTTTGTCAATTCATCAACAAAAGGGTAAAAATAAATCAAACAATAAAGATATATATGTGATATACATTCAAGAAGAGGAGAGATGTAAAGTTAACTCCCCTGCATACATCTGCATACATGTATTACATGAAAAAGAGATGACTAAATCCTATTCACATAAAGCATAATATACAATGTACAAAAGGAGATGTGAATTTTTCACTACACACGTGTAAGACATAGAGAAGAGAGGTCAAGCTCCTCAATATGAGATAAACTCAACATGAATCTATATATAGAGAAGATGTTAAGCTTCCCTTGCATATAAGCAATACATATCAAAACATTATGATACCAATTGAAAAATATATCAATTTAGGATAAAGTTATATATCGAAACATTATGATACCAATTTATGATACCAATTGAAAATAAACAAAAATTTTAAGATACCAAAAGATACCAATTGAAAATATCTTGTAAATTTGTGATACAAATAGAAAATAAAACATTGTACTGTTTTTATATCAATTGAAATATATATTGTAAATATTGACATCAATTGAAAGTAAAAACCAATTGAAAATACAAACCAAATTTTTGGGTAAACACAACTCATTTTGCAATAAGGATACCAAATTTAGAATAATACAATTTAAGATTATTGATACCAATATTGAAAATGTTAGCATATACCAAAACAAAGTATTTTTCATCATAAAGAATGAGAGTAAGATACCAATTAAAAATAAAACCGATTGAAAGATAAAACACGAATTTTCTCCCCCTTTATGAAATACTAATAAAAATAATGCATAAGCTTATAAGATACCGATTGAAAAATAATTGACATTAAGGAGTAAATCAAGTTTAACATAACATAATTTATGCTTTAAGATGTAAAGATATTGTAAGTACAATCAAATTATATATATATGTATGAAAATGTAAATACCAATTGAAATTGATACTATTTGAAGTTTGAAGCATACATATATAGAAAACTCAAATATGAGTATACAATCATAAAAATATCAATTGTGATACCAATTGAAAAATATAATGAGGATCAAGTGTATAACTCATAATTATCTCCCTATTCATGCACATGTTAAAAAGATTTTCAATTTGAGCATACAAGGCATGATCGCCCATCCAGCCGCCCTTAGAAGGTAGGGGTTTGCAAAAATAGGATTTGAAAATAGTTTTAACCTATTTAAAAACTCTACTAATTAAAGAATACGCAACTAGTTTTATGATAATCTTATAAACTAGTACGAAGTCCTTTAAGTAAGGAATAAAATAAGAATATATCCATGATAACATGAAAATCACTCTACAATTGACACTCAAAGTCTATAAAACCCATATAAGACTCATGAAAATAAAGTCATGAGAAAACATCAAGTAATGTGAGTGTACAAGAATTATGTGAAAAGCATAATCATGAAAATAATCAATAAAGCTCATATGAAATTCCTTCTCAAAAACATGAAAATCATCAAAACTAAGTAGGTTTCATAGTATATGTATGTTTAGTTAAAACTAAAAATATACATACATATTCTAAATACAAATGAGTCCATAATAGAATTTGCATGAAAAGCAAGTGACTCAAGGGTATACATGAATATCTAAAGTTTTAAATAAAATTGACATATACATGAAACTAAACACATTATCATGAAAAACATGTACAAAATAGGGAATACAAGTTGAAATGTAAGAATCATCAAAACTAGACTATACTAGTACATCTAATGGGTACAAATGAGCAATTGGGTACAAACATACAATAATTAAATGTGGCTCATTAGTTATACAAGTATATACACAAGTTTTAATAAAAAGTACATCTAAACATGTAATCAAAACATGAAGTATAAAACAAAACATAAATCAATATGATTATTATATAAATGCACATGTCTTAGAACTAGCATATTCATAGTAGTTAAACAATAGTGAGAACACAAAAGTATCAATCCATATAAACATGGGTGTATCTCAAAGACTACATATGCATATCACTAGTCTAATAAGCATGGCATTTGATATAAGAATCATGAAAACTAAAACATGTTAAAAATCAATCAATGAAAGTATGTAAACTAAATGGGAGTTAGAGATAGTTACCAAAACCATTAAGGCTAATCTCTAGATCTCCAAACCATGGTAGTCCTCCTACCAAACTTCCCTTAAAAGTGATGCATCCAAAAGTGTCACCGTTTAGCTCAGAACGCATCCACCATCAAGGCACAACACTCTCACGTCAAGCGAGAGTCGACATCTACATCAAATAGAATAGGGGTGAATTTTGGTAGCCATACCTTATTGGGTCCATAGGGGTTAGCACCTTTCCTAAGCCAAACAAATTTATTTATAAAATTTGAATCATGTATCTATCATAACAAAATTTTGTAAGGTGGCTCTTACGTCCACAATGTGTACATGTGTACACATGAGCATACATAGTGTCATGTATGTGAACATGATGAGCATGTGTATGCTATGGTTTGTATGCATGCATATGAGAAGCATGTTTCTTGCGAAACATGGATTCCAACCGTGTGTAGTTCATGGCACATTGGCTCAAAGTGGAGCCCAAACAATCTACACTCTTCTTTAAAGCACATATATCATTTTTAATAATTGAAGAAGAGGTGGACCATGCAATAGAAATACTAAATGGAGAAACATGGCAAACATGTGAAGACAAATCATTTTTTAAAGAAGTGTTTTCTTTTGAAACAATTTCCAATTCTTTTGAAATCAAAGCAATTTTGTTTTTCAAAGAATTGTTTTCTTTTAAAATAAAATCAAGTTTTGAAGTCAAAGTCTCATTTTTCTTCAAAACAATGTCACAATTATTTTTATTTTTCAAAATTTTATTTTCATTAAGAGTAAGGTCAAGTTAGGATTTCAATGAGTCTCTTTCATTTGAAATCTCATCTCTCTCTTGCACAACAATATCAAGTTTAGAATACAAATTTTTATTTTCTTCTTTTAATCTAAAGTTTTTCTTTTTCAAAACTTTATATTTTTCAAGAAAGTTTTCATACACAATAGATAGTTCTTCATTTATCGGCATCCATATAGTCATCACCGGAAGAACTAGCACTTTCATCTAGTTGAGTATCCGAGTTTACTTCAAGGGAGTCATTCCCTTGGACCATGTAGCAAGCTTGTTCGGATTCTTCTCCACTAGATTCCTCCTCCACATATTTTGTCGTTTGTAGCTTGGGAGAGGTCATTGAAAAACACCTAGAGGGGGGGTGAATAGGTGTAAGTGCTAATCTAGAATACAAATGCAAACTAAGTGCGCTAATGCGGAAGCAAATGCAAATTATGCACAAACTAATACAATACAACAAGTGTAGCCGAATTCCCCTTGCGAGGCTCTGGACTAACTCCCTTGATTCCCCTTGAAATGGGTTGAGGTGCTATGTGAAGCTCTTGTTGGATGAGTATAAGTTAGGCACACACACACAAGCAATCCAAGCAATGTGCACACACAATCAAGCCAAGCAATAAAGGATATAGCAATATGAAATAATGCAAGGCAACACAAGCAATATGATATGGCAATATGAGTTATGCTCAACACAAGCAAATATGATATGATGATATGAAGTATGATGCTTTGCACAATTATAAGAGAGAGAGTTAGAGAGACAATGGATCAATACGCAAACACCAAGATTTGTTTCGAGGTTCGAGCACCTTGCTCTACATCCCCGCCTACACCACCGTGTAGGATTTCCACTATCTCAACTCCCACCGAGGGAACCTCTACCAAAGAGGATTTCTTACAACTCTAGGAGTACCAAACTCCTCTCTCAACAACAACCTCCTCACAACCGAGGGGTTAGGCCCGTAGCCAATACAACAACCAATCCACACACCTCTACCGAAGAGGCTCACAACCAAACTCAATCACCTCTACCTAAGAGGGATCCAAACCAACAACCCAATACAACAATCTCCACCTCTACCAAAGAGGGAGCAACTCAAGAAATCAAGGGTTTACAACAAGTGGTATATTTCAACCACAAACCTCTTTCCTTTTTCTTTCTCCACAAAAACAAGATCCTAAATAGTTTAGGATAGAAGATATAGCTCAAGTGTGGATTCAAAGTGTTTTGGAAACAAGCAACAAAGAAAAACTACTTGGGAAATCTCTTGTATATGATAGAAAATGAAATACCAAATCAAAATCCCAAAACCTAGTTTTCTTTGATTTTCCAAAAACCCAAAACAAATAAAGATAAGAAGTTTTAAAGCCCCAAAAACTCTTTTAAACTCTTTTAAACACTTCAGAAAACTAGTATTTTTTCTCTTAGAAATCTTGGCTAAAATCTCCAAAGAGATGGGGTTTATATAGCCCCTATACAAAAACTAGCCATTAGGCTGAGTTGGCAGTCTGACAGACTGCCGGTCGACCGGTCCGGTCGACCGCCAACGGTCAAAAATGTGACCGTTGGGCAATAGCGGTCGACCGGCCCGGTCGACCGAAACATCCTGAGAGCAGAACTCTCATCTCGGTCGACCGGCCCGGTCGACCGTCCCAGAGACTCCAAAACGTGCACAGACTTGTGCACGTCGGTCGACCGTCCCGGTCGACCGGCCTATGGTGCGGTCGACCGGTCCGGTCGACCGACTTGGCCTGTCAGCCAGTCCTCAGTTCTGCACAGATACGGGATTTGAAAATAGGTCTTTTCACTCAATAAAAATCCCATAAATTCACAGTAAATCTAAAAAATAGTTTTAATCACAATAAAAACTGTTTTTCTAAAAATATGTTTTTCTAAAACTTGTTTTATCATTTTACTTTGATAACCAAACTTGTGATAAAAATTTCAAGACATATATCAATCATATCAATTCATTTTTGTGTCTTGCCAATTTTATCAAAAACAAAACTTGTATTTTATCAAACTAGAATTTTCCAAAACATGAATAGGATAGTCAAAATAAGTTTGTCTAGCAAGTTTAAAGCATGTATGTATATCTAGAACATATCTAATATACATAGGTATAAGGTAAACTTGTTTTGATCTATTATTCATGAAAACCAAAAACCAAATCATGAAACGTGTGTGTTTTGTGCACTTGAGCATATCAACTAAACTAAGCTTTACAAATATGGATCTAAAACACAAACTCTAAACTAGATACCTAAGTCTTCTTGACGATCTTCATCTTCAAGTAGACTCGGTCCAAACTCCGTGATTCTCCAAGTGCAAAGGTATGATCTTTAAGCTTTGGCACCGGAATCATCATGAATAGCTTCTAATCATCTTGTTGAAGCTAATCACCACCTAATATCCTGTTAATGATCTGAAACTTAGAAACACAAGAATATTAGTAAACATAACTACATGAGTTGATCATCATCAAAACTAGAGTGGAATGGCCATTGGGCTAACAATCTCCCCCTTTTTGATGATGACAAAACTCATGGAGTTATATATGCATGGATTAAAGATAAGCTTCAAGGAAGCTCCCCCTTAACTCATGCATAGGGATAAACAATAAATATATGCAATGAATATTAAACATGAAACATGCATATGCATAAACAATAAATGGTTCTAGATATCAAATGGAATATTCAAAACAAATAAGCTCTAGATACCATTACAAAGCAAACTCTATATATCAATTAAACTTAATATTCTTGAGATTAAAACATAATATATGCATATAAAACATAAGCATGCATATAAAAAATGTACCAATCATGCATAGAAGTAATTTGAGTTTTATATATGCATGTTAAACTCTCAAATAATTCTCCCCTTTTTTGTCAATCATCAACAAAGGGGTAAACAATCAAAACCATAGATAAAATGAGGGGTAAAAATCTTTCTCCCCCTTTTAAGTCAATCAAAATAATAAGACAATGTTCTCCCCCTTTTTGTCTAAAACAAAAACAAGGTCAATAAGGGGTGACCATAAACAACATGATATCAATAGATAAATATGACAATGAAGTATCTTGATACCAATAAACAAGGATCAATTAATGTTATATGCTATATACATTCATGAAGAGGAAGACGCTAAGTTAGCTTCCCTACACATATGCATTACATGAAGAAAGGATGACAAGCCCCAATTCACATAACACATATTATGTAATGAATAAGAGGAGATGTGAAGCTCCCCTACACACGTATATCATATAAAGAAGAGTTGTCAAGCTCCTCAATTTATAATATACTCAACATGAATCTATATGTAAGAGAGATGTTAAGCTCTCCTTGCATATAGGAAATACAAATCAAAACTTTGAATATATTCTTTAAACAACATATGAGATACCAATTGTAATTAAACATAAATCTTGAATTCCTAAAACATGAATCTTGATACTAAAAGTATTCAAAACAAATTTTGAATTTCTTAAATATGATACCAATTGTAAATATTTTACCAATTGAAAAGATTTTACATAGAAACATTGATACCAATTGAAATACAAAATCAAATTTTCTCCCCCTTTATGAAAAACAAACTAAAGACATGCATAGTCTTGATAACAATTTAAAAGTAATCAATTTAAACAAAATTGAAACTCAAGCACTAGCATAAACACAAACATATATATGCATGAAAGATAGATACCAATAGAAATTGATATACTTGGAATATAAAGCATACATACATACAAAACATATATGAGTATACAAGAAGATCAAAATGATACCAATTGAAAGAGTTCAATGATACCAATTGACATAACAATAAGTTCAAGTGTATACATCATATTATCTACCACCCAATCATAATTCAAGTTTTAAAGATTTTCAATTTAGGGCATACATGAACATGATCTCCCATCCTACCGCCCTTAGAAGGTAGGGGTTTTCAAAAATAGATTTGAAAATTTAGTTTTGTTTGAAAAACTCTACCAAAATGAAGAACACCGCAACTAGTTAAATGGAAAACTTGTTAACTAGCACGAAATCCTTCAAGTAAGGAATAAAACAAAATTGAAATTCACATGATAATCATCACTCTAACCAATAAAGCATACCTCATGAGAAACAAAACATGAGCAATAGATATGAGTGTACAAATAATATGTGAAGATCATAATCATGAAAATATTTCATTAAGCTCAATTATTCCTTAAAACATAATTCCATCAAAAACATGAAAAATCATATAAAACTCCTTATTTAATCTTCAAGGCATATGTATGTCTAATACAAGCTAAAATATACATACATATCCAAAACTCAACGAGTCCACTAAATGAATATTCATGAAGGCACGTGGCTCAAAAGGATGTATATGTATAAGATTAGTTTGAACTAGATGGACATATACATGAAGTTAAACATAAATACATGAAACATGAAAAACTAAATTTTCATCACAACAAATTTCATTTCAAGGTATATGTATGAATTGTCAAACATGAAGTATACATACATATCCCTAAACACAATTGAGTCCAAATATAGATTTGCATGAAAGGCAAATGACTCAAGGGGTATACATGTATATCTTAAAGTTTGGCAATACAAACATATACATGAAGTGAAACACACAATCATAAAACAAATCCAAAAATGGAATACAAGTTTGAAATGTATGAATCATCAAAACTAGACTATACTAGCACATCTAATGGGTTCAAATAAGCGTTCAAGCTCATACATATATAGATTTATTTGTAGCCCATCCTATGTACATGTATGTAACTAGTCTTAATGAAAACTAACACTTAAACATATATTCAAAACATGAAGCATCAAAAACACATATAAAAATCATCATGATAAAAGTCATCATGGAAAACTAAAATATGATTATTATGTGAATTCACATGTATTAGATTCATGATGTACATTATAGCTCAAACAAAAGTGAGAACACTAATTATGGGTTCATATAAGCATGTGTGTCTCAAATACTATATGTATGTCAAGGATCTAATAAACATGGAATGAACATACTAATCCATAGACATCAAAAACATGCTATAAATAATGAATATTAAAAGCATGTAAACAATAAATGGGAGTAAAGGATTGTTACCAAAACCGAAGAAGCAACTCTCCTTATCTCCAAAGCATGGTGGTCCTCTCCACCAAACCTTCCCTTGAAAGTGATGCATCCATATTGATTTCCATGAAGTCCGGAACGCATCCACTCCAAGGTGCCATCACTCTCACGTCATGTGAGAGCCCACACCTACATTAAACAAAGGAGGGGTGGTCTTTGGTACCCACATCTTGTTGGGTCCATGAGGGTTAGTCCCTTCTCTAACCCAAACAAATTTCTTGGCTAAATTTTCAACATGTAAATGATCATAGCAAAATTTAGCAAGATGGCCTTTTCGGTCACAATGTGTACATGTGTACACATGAGCATACATGTGATGGGTGTGTCCGTGAGGAGCATGTGTATGCCGTGGAGGGTGTGCATGCATAGAGGATGGAACTTGTTTCTTTCGAGCCAAGGATTCCAAGCGTGTATGGTTCTTAGCACATTGGCTCATAGTGGAGCCCAAACAATCTACTCTCTTCTTTAGCATACAAATATCATCATTAATCCTAGAAGAAGAGGTACATGCATTAGGTAGACTAGATGAAGAAGCTACACTAGCATGGCAAACATGTGCATCAATCTTATTTTGTAAAAATTCATTTTTCTTTAAACATGCATCCAAATCTTTAGAAATTGAAGCAATCTTAATTTTCAAATAATCATTTTCTTTTAAAACAAAATCAACTTTTGAAGACAAGTTTTCATTTTTCTTCAAAAGAACATGGCAATCATTTTTATTTTTCAAAAAGTTATTTTCTTTAAGTGCAAGATCAAGTTGAGATTTTAATGAATCCTTTCATTAGCAATCTCCTCTTTCTCTTGCAAAACAACATCAAGTCTAGCAATCAATTTTTATTTTCATTATTAATGCCTAGACTCTTCTTTTTCAACAAGTTATATTTTTCTATTAGTTTTTCACAAACAATAGATAGTTCTTCATTTAAAGCATGGGGATCAACAAAATCATTTGAAGAACTAGCACAATCATTACTATCTAGTTGAGTTTCCGATTGTACCTCAAGGGAGTCATTCCCTTGGACCATGTAGCATTGTTGTGGTTCGGATTCTCCACTAGATTCCTCTTCTTGTTGGATTTGGACTTGAAGCTTGGAGGTGTTGGTGGTTGTCAATTTGTTCCACACTGCAAAAGCGGAATCAAAGTTAGAAACACATAAAAGATAATCTTTAGATAAAGTGCTTCTAATGGCCTCTAGGGCTTATGCATTGGCCCCTATATGATTGCAATCACCAAGATAACATCTCTTGGTGGCGGCAAGAAAGACATGCAAACCTAGGGTTTTTAGGTACATGGACATCCTATACTTCCAAACATCAATGTTGGAAGGGTCAAAGCTAGGTGGGGTCATGAAGCCCATGGTATAAACTAACTATGTGCAAACAAACAAATGCAAATGAGATTAGCAAGCAAATGATCTCACTCCTAGGATGTTAAGCCTAATATCAGGAGCACTAGCTCTGATACCAATTGAAAAACACCTAGAGGGGGGGTGAATAGTGTAAGTGCTAATCTAGAATACAAATGCAAACTAAGTGCGCTAAATGCGGAAGCAAATGCAAATTATGCACAAACTAATACAATACAACAAGTGTAGCCGAATTTCCCTTGCGAGGCTCTGGACTAACTCCCCTTGATTCCCCTTGAAATGGGTTGAGGTGCTATGTGAAGCTCTTGTTGGATGAGTATAAGTTAGGCACACACACACAAGCAATCCAAGCAATGTGCACACACAATCAAGCCAAGCAATAAAGGATATAGCAATATGAAATAATGCAAGGCAACACAAGCAATATGATATGGCAATATGAGTTATGCTCAACACAAGCAAATATGATATGATGATATGAAGTATGATGCTTTGCACAATTATAAGAGAGAGAGTTAGAGAGACAATGGATCAATACGCAAACACCAAGATTTGTTTCGAGGTTCGAGCACCTTGCTCTACATCCCCGCCTACACCACCGTGTAGGATTTCCACTATCTCAACTCCCACCGAGGGAACCTCTACCAAAGAGGATTTCTTACAACTCTAGGAGTACCAAACTCCTCTCTCAACAACAACCTCCTCACAACCGAGGGGTTAGGCCCGTAGCCAATACAACAACCAATCCACACACCTCTACCGAAGAGGCTCACAACCAAACTCAATCACCTCTACCTAAGAGGGATCCAAACCAACAACCCAATACAACAATCTCCACCTCTACCAAAGAGGGAGCAACTCAAGAAATCAAGGGTTTACAACAAGTGGTATATTTCAACCACAAACCTCTTTCCTTTTTCTTTCTCCACAAAAACAAGATCCTAAATAGTTTAGGATAGAAGATATAGCTCAAGTGTGGATTCAAAGTGTTTTTGGAAACAAGCAACAAAGAAAAACTACTTGAGAAATCTCTTGTATATGATAGAAAATGAAATACCAAATCAAAATCCCAAAACCTAGTTTTCTTTGATTTTTCAAAACCCAAAACAAATAAAGATAAGAAGTTTTAAAGCCCCAAAAACTCTTTTAAAACTCTTTTAAACGCTTCAGAAAACTAGTATTTTTTCTCTTAGAAATCTTGGCTAAAATCCCCAAAGAGATGGGGTTTATATAGCCCCTATACAAAACTAGCCGTTAGGCTGAGTTGGCAGTCTGACAAACTGCCGGTCGACCGGTCCGGTCGACCGCCAACGGTCAAAAATGTGACCGTTGGGCAATAGCGGTCGACCGGCCCGGTCGACCGAAACATCCTGAGAGCAGAACTCTCATCTCGGTCGACCGGCCCGGTCGACCGTCCCAGAGACTCCAAAACGTGCACAGACTTGTGCACGTCGGTCGACCGTCCCGGTCGACCGGCCTATGGTGCGGTCGACCGGTCCGGTCGACCGACTTGGCCTGTCAGCCAGTCCTCAGTTCTGCACAGATACGGGATTTGAAAATAGGTCTTTTCACTCAATAAAAATCCCATAAATTCACAGTAAATCTAAAAAATAGTTTTAATCACAATAAAAACTGTTTTTCTAAAAATATGTTTTTTTAAAACTTGTTTTATCATTTTACTTTGATAACCAAACTTGTGATAAAAATTTCAAGACATATATCAATCATATCAATTCATTTTTGTGTCTTGCCAATTTTATCAAAAACAAAACTTGTATTTTATCAAACTAGAATTTTCCAAAACATGAATAGGATAGTCAAAATAAGTTTGTCTAGCAAGTTTAAAGCATGTATGTATATCTAGAATATATCTAATATACATAGGTATAAGGTAAACTTGTTTTGATCTATTATTCATGAAAACCAAAAACCAAATCATGAAACGTGTGTGTTTTGTGCACTTGAGCATATCAACTAAACTAAGCTTTACAAATATGGATCTAAAACACAAACTCTAAACTAGATACCTAAGTCTTCTTGACGATCTTCATCTTCAAGTAGACTCGGTCCAAACTCCGTGATTCTCCAAGTGCAAAGGTATGATCTTTAAGCTTTGGCACCGAATCATCATGAATAGCTTCTAATCATCTTGTTGAAGCTAATCACCAACCTAATATCCTGTTAATGATCTGAAACTTAGAAACACAAGAATATTAGTAAACATAACTACATGAGTTGATCATCATCAAAACTAGAGTGGAATGGCCATTGGGCCAACAAGGTCAAAGTGTTCCATACTGCAAAAGCAGAATCACAATGAGAAACAATAGATAAATATTCTTTGCTAAGAGTACATCTAAGTGCCTCTAGGGCTTGTGCATTGGCCTCTATATACTTGTTATTACCAAGATAGAATTTTGTAGTAGTAGTAAGGTAAACATGCATTCCTAGGGCTTTTAGGTACATACTCATCTTAAGCTTCCATACATCGATGTTAGAAACATCAAACATAGGAGGGGTCATGAAGTCCATGAGTGTATAAACTATATGTGTGCAAATGCAAATATAGATTAGCTAACCAAGATCCCACTCCTAGGTGGTTAAACCTAATATCAAGAGTGTAGGTTTTGATACCAACTGAAAATACACTTAGAGGGGGGTAAATAGGTGTATGGCTAATCTAATGACAATGATGCAGAATTAAAAACTAATTGCAACACACTTAGTGTAACCAAAGAGTGTAACCAAATTCTCGATGACGGGCTCTGGACTATCTCCTCTAAATTTCTCTAAATAAGAGTTGAGGTGCTATATGAACCTCTCTTGGTTCAACACAAGTAAGGCACACAAACAATTCCAAACATATATAAGATATGAACAATATGATGTAATGCAAGATATAAAAGAGAAAGAGTTAAGAGATAGTGGATCAATCGCAAACAACAAGATATGTTTCGAGGTTCGAGCTGCTGCTCTACGTCCCCGCCTTCACACAGAAGGTTTTCACTAATGCGTCCAAACAAGACTTCCCATACAAGGAACCTCCACTGAGGATTTGGGTAATACAAACTTGGAGTTCACAACTCCTCTCTCAAACAACAACAACAACAACAACCTCTACACAAGAGGCAAGGCACAATAACTATCACCTCACACTAGAGGAATAAGGCACTAAGCCCAACAAAGATCACCTCTATACTTAGAGGGACAAGGTACAAAGCTAAACCAACAACAATTACCTCTACACTTAGAGGGATAGCCCCAAACTCAAACACAACCTCCACAATCACCTCTACACAAGAGGGATAACAACAAATACAAAGAATGTTACAACTCTTGGTGATCTCAAAGACCACAAATCAATTTTTCTCACAAAACAAGATCCTATAGATAGGATAGAGATGATAGCTCAAGAAAAATAAGGCGTTTGGAACAAAGAAAAATAATTGAAAAAATCTCCAAATAGATATTGAAATCAAGATCAAAACTAATTCCTAAAAGACTCTCTTTTCTTTAAAAAATTTCAACCCTTGAAAAATAAATAAAGGATAGATCTTTTAACCACAAAAACTCTTTTAAACTCTTATTGAAAAATACTTAAAAGATAAGAAATTTTCTCTTCAAAAATTTTGGTAAAATCAGTTCAAGAGAAGGCATATATATAGCCTCTCAAAAATCTACCTGTTGGCAGTCTGGAAAGGACAAAAATAACCTTCTGGTCGACCGCCCGGTCGACCGGCGCAACGGTCATATTTATAACCATTGTGCCTCTGGTCAACCGGCCGGTCGACCGGCCATAGCCATCGGTTGACTGCTCGGTCGACCGGCCAGCACCTGAGAGTGGGTGCTCTCAGTGGGTCGACCGCGCGGTCGACCAGCCTTCATGGCTGACCATGTGCACATCCCTTGTGCACATCGGTCGACCGACCACTAGTCCGGTCGACCGGTTCGGACGACTGCCAGCTGATCTGGCTGGGGATTAAGGGTATTGAAAACTTGTCTTTTAATTTTAATTAAATCACATAAATTCTACAAAAATAAGTTCTTGTAAGATCTTTGAATAACAAATATGTGTGACCAAAATTTAATACATATTATAAACAATTTGAACCATTTTTATGATATTGAAATTTGGCTTAAACACAAAATCTGTATTTTCTAAAACTTGAATTTTTGAAATGAAAAATCATTTTCTCCAAAACTCATATGGAAATAAAAACATGATATTGAAACAAATTTGAAGTACATTGTATATGGATAGAATCCAATATACATATAAGATATATATCTATGTTTTTGACATGAAATTCAAAATCGGTTAAACTAAAAATCAAAACCAATAAATTTTAAACTTTTGTGTGTGTGTGAACTTGAGCATATCAATACTATTTAATCTTTATACAAGATCTAAACATACTAAACTAAACACAAACCGAAGTCTTCTTATCTCCAAGCCGACTCGATCCAAACGCGATCCAACGAGCTTGACTCCAACCGAGTGCTAGATGCGATCTTGACGCGCGAGCTCTTGAATCAAACTTGATAGCTCCAAAACACCTTTGTTGAAGCTAAACACCTACTAATATCTTGATCAATCACTGAAATTATTTAAACACAAGATTATTAGTAAACTATAACTACATGAGTTAATCATCATCAAAACTAGAGTGATAGGCCTCTGGGCCAACAGTTACCTCATGAATAATGCCATGTCTTGATAGAATTCTGTCTTGTCATTTGAGATATATTCACCATCACGATCAGATTTTAAAATTTTAATCTTTTTTCCAAGTTAATTCTCTGTTTCAGCTTTAAACACCTTAAACCAATCGAGAACTTCATCCTTGAATTTGAGAAGATAGGAATAACAGAATTTGGAGTAGTTATCAATGAATGTCACAGAATATTTTCTACCGTCTTGGGTGAGAACTCTATTCGAGTCACACACATCATTGTGAATAAGTTCGAAGGATTCAAAATTTCTTGTCATAAAGTGAAAAAATGTTCGGACATGTTTGCTTTAAACACATATTTCACATTTAAAAACTGAATCAAAAGAAGATTTAAGAATGAGATTCAAGTTAATCATTTTATTGATAGAATTGAAGTTGATATATCTCAATCTTCCATGCCAGATATCACAAGACTTAATGTTCAAAGCAACAGAAATAGAAATTTCATTATTAGAAGAATTTATTACATTAAGGTGAAAAAGATCATCACAACAAAGCCTTTTTCAATAGAGATATTAGACTTAGAGATTACAAACTATTGGATGCCTTGACAATCTTATAGCCAGCTCTAAGAACTGAAGACTCGCTGATCAAATTTCTCTGAAGTGTGGGTACATGCAAAATGCCTTGAAGAGTCAGAATTTTTTTTGGGATCATTTTGAGATCAATACGTCCAGTTTTCTTTATTTCTCTAATAGAATCATCTGTTAGGCTCACGCTTTCTTCACCTTGTTCCTGATAGGATTTAAAGTAGGAGCGATCAGTACAGATGTGAATATTAGCTCCTGAGTCTAACCACCAGTCCGAAGAGAAGGTGATAGAGTTGATAATATAAAAAGAGAAGAATCTAACCTAAAAGAGTTGGAGTTAGTTTCACCATGTTGACCTTGTGTCTGCCATTTTCTCTATTTCTTCTTGATTGAGTTTTGACTAGTTCTTTCTTTTGGTTGAAACATTGGGACGCCATGTGATTCATTCTCCCGCAGACGTAGCAGAATCTTTCATCGGTCTTCTGGCCACAGATTTTGAGTTTGAAGGAGGAAAATTGAGAAGGTTTAAAAGAAGAAGAGTTTACATGAGGAGAAGAATGAAAATGATTGGGTTTTTGAACTTTTTGCCCTTAGAATTCATAAATTTACGGTTAGGCTTATCCTCTAAGTTCACTTTAGTTTTCATTCTGACTTGGTTTTGGAGTTTTGTCTGTGCTGATCTTCTATGCGAATCACTTTTAGGGTTTAAAAGGGGGTAGATCGTCTTACTTGTGATGGAGGTATCCAACAAAAGTTGACCAAAAAGGAGAAAGTTTATTAATGAGACATGACATCTTGTAATTATTAGAGAATTAATTTTTTTTGATTGAAGGTGTCGGATATAATTTTAAAATTCATGAAGTTGATCATTTATTAGTTTACTAGCAGTCATCATAAATTTGTTGGAGGAGGAGGTAAATCTTTCGATTTCAGTAGCGTCGAGATCATATTCATCCTCGAGTGTTGTTCATAGTTCTTTAACACTCTTATATTCATAATAAGTGTCATATAGACTATCAGAGAGTGTGCTAAAAATTTTATGAAGACAGTGATAGTTAATTTCCTCAGGTTTTAAATAGATGAATTAGGAAAGAGTTTATGAGTTTCAACAGGAAAAGATCCAATAGATGATGATTTAGGAGAAGGTGTAGTAATGATATTATTTATGACTGAAATAAGACCTAAAATGGTCAACTAGTACCTCATCTAATTTGCCCATCTCTTAAAGTATGTGCTGGAGAATTTTTTCAGTTTGACACCCTTGAAATGATCAGGGTTGGTCATAGTGATGGGATGGTGCTGTTAGACTTATTATGTTTTAGAGTCTAATTTATTTTGGGCCTAATCAAGTCAATTGGATATTTGCACCCGCCCACTTAACCTATGTTGTTTGACCCAATAAAGAATTGATCAAACCTAAATGGTTTGGGTCTAGACACGTTTTCAATTACACTTAGCCATGAGTGTATTTAAATTAGAATGTGGGACTCATCTACACGTGTGGAACTCGTGTTATAAATCAAAGGCCTAGATCTATGATGAGTTGAACTAGGGTTTCTTGATGTTATATATACCATGAGTAGGGTTCCCTCTCCACCAACAAGAATAACCATCTCTCTCTTTGAGGCCTCTCATCTCCTTTAAGGATAAAGAAGAGAACTTGGTGGCTGGAGAGAAGAATCCTCTCCCTCAACCCGGCGTTCTCGAGATCGTGCAATCTTCGGCATCCTCGTGATGGAATCAGGTATGCCTAAAACCCTGCTTCCTTTTGATCATGATAAAGAGGCTAACAGTATATGTGTAGATTTTGTATGGAATAAATTTAGATCTAACAATTGGTATCAGAGCCTCCTCTTTATCAGATCATAGGAATTTATGGAAATTATAATCTCGATCTATAAATATCATAGAAATATCTCCTTTGATTCAATAAATTTTTTGTGTCTCATATGTTGGATCAAAAGATTAAAAGGAGTGATTTTTATTAAATTTAACATGTATATAATTTTATAAAATTTTGATTTGTGTGTTATTCTGAATTTAAAAAAAAAAAATTGTGTGCCCTGTCTGCATGCAGGCGCTTGCAGGCGCCTGCATGTTAGGCAACGGAAAAAAAAGGGGGGGGGATGTTAGATGCATGCGCTGGAAGCACCAGCGCATGCATCATGAAGGAGATTTCAAAGTTAAAAATTTTGACATGTGTCTGCATGCATGCATGCACATGTAAGGCAAAAGGGGTTTTTTTTTTTTTTTAAAGAATAAAAAAATGGTTAATTATTTTGGGTTTCATGAATTAATTAAGATTATGAGATTATCTAGGATTCGGATAGAGATTGAATTTTACTCTAATAAGGAAACCTACTACTAATTAATCTCATATTTAATTTCAATTGGGATTGTTGAGATTGATTTGGGTATTATGATTGAGATATAATTCTAGCCTATTAAGGATATTTTGGATAGAATTCTACTCAAATAAAGAAACCTAATCTCAATCAATCTCACATTAAGCTAATTGGGTTTTATTTAGTTTATTTAAACCCGACCTATTAAGGAAACCCATAAGTTAACCATTGCGGGTCGGGTCTGATTCAGACCCGATAAGCACTGCAGACCCGTTTTACCAATAGAAACTTCAATTAGCCGTTACGGACTCATCCGATCTCTGTTTTGGGCATGTAAATAGCCGTTTTGAAGCTCTTGACGAGCACTACAGTATTACAGGCATTAGACATGATAAAACAGTAGTTAGTTGACATAAAGAAGGCATTGAAGTGTTTGTTTATCATGGTTATGTGTACCCTTACATGCTTCCGCTTCATTAATATTTATATTATTGCTTATATTGTCTAGCATGATGAATATTAATGTGTACTACAGTTAATAACACACAGATAAAGATATATACACGTTCAAGCTAAAGAATTTATAAAAGAGCTTATTTAATTGCGTATGTAGTTCATGCGGACAATAGCCGGCCCAAAGGAAGACTATTGTTTGGCCGAATTATGTACGGCGTCGGATACTTGATGTGGGTAATGCAAGTGGGAGAACCTTGATGTGTGATAATCGGCCCAAAGGAAGGTTGTCAACTATTGGCCCATATTGCATTACCCTCATCAACTAGTCCGATGACGGAACAAGAATATAGATGCATAAATTTGTGTGGCCCATGCGTGTGGCAATCGGCCCAAAGGAAGGTTGTCATTATGGCCGGGTCATTAAATATATTATATGGCCAATATAGATTACTCAAACTTTAGGACCAATCCTATAAAGTGACAGTCGGCCCAAAGGAAGGCTGTTCTCTTACATAGGACCTAGACTTTAAGATATCTATATTGGGCCAGTACAGTGTTGGCATATATAGACACAACTTGTTCTGAAAGTTTAACCGGCAGCTCTATCGGTTAAACTGGTTGCATTTTTCTGAAATTCATTTTTTATGGCTATTACAGTAGAATTTTATTAAATGCAATGTTTATGTTAAACTGATGAGAAATTGTACACTTATGTAGTTTAAATTGAATGGTACAAACTTTAAGAAGTGATAAGACCACGTAAATGATCGTTCTTGAATTCATGCACCTAGAGTACACCTTAAAGATTGATGGATCTCTACTATCACTAATAAAATTCAGTAAAGAAAAGGTCAATTATGATAAGTGGGAGCGATCTTACAAGATGTGTCTAATGGTCATAAAGTACACTATTCCTATAACTATTAGAAGTGCTATGCCCGATAATGTCAGTGCTCACTTAGCATCCAGGGTAAACTTCTAATAAGAAAAGGAAAAGTGAAACTAAAGGGAGGAACATAAACACCACTACAGTGGCTGATCATAAGTGGCAAAAGTGCAAAAAAAAAAAAAAAGTAGCCTAAGGTCATTGCATACTTTTTCTATAAGAAAGTAAGCCACCTCAAGTAGGAATGCATAAAGTATCAGAAATGGCTATTTAGCGGTATATCTCATATTTATGTTTGTTCTGAGATTAATTTAGTTTTAGTGCCACTTTATAAATTGTAAATAGATAATTCACATAAGCGATTCAATGCGGAACTTCCAAACCCAAAGGAGGCCCAGCCCAGCTGAGCGATACGTATACATGGGTGATGGAAATAAAGTTGCAATTAAAGTTATTGGAGTTTGTAGGCTTAAATTAGATTCTGTTTTTGGGTTTTAGATTTGGATGAGACTTTATATGTACCGTCTTTTTAGGCGGAATCATATTTCTATTTCATTTGTTAGACAGATCTAGTTTTACTGTCACCCTTGATAATGAAATGCTTAGTCTACTTTCCAAATCTAAAGTTGTTGGTACTAGAATTCTAATTGATGGCTATATAAATTGAAACTTCATGTTTTATATACTGAATCTCTATATGTGAATAGCTTAGGCACTAAGCGAAAATTAATTAAAGATACATTAGAAAGTTTGGTACTAGACGAAGTTCAGGTGTCTTAATTTGGTGTATACAGACATTTGTGGTCCATTCCCTACAGCTTCTTGGAATGGTCATGAATATTTCATCACTTTTACAGACAATTACTCTCGTTATAGGTACCTACACTTGTTCCATGAGAAATCCCAATCATTGGACATGTTTAAAGCCGTTAGATCTGATCATGGTGGTGAGTACTATGACAGATATGACGAATCAGGTAAATGTCCAGAATCATTTGTCAATTTCTGAAAGAGTGGTATTATCACTTAGTACACCATATCAGGGACACCTCGTTAAAATGGTATTACTGAGAGATAAAATCACACACTAAAGGATATGGTTGGGAGTATGATAGCTCACACTACTCTACCAGAGTCATTAGATATTGAAGCCTTAAAAATGGTTGTCACCTCCTTAATAGAATACCTAACAAAACAGTAACTAAACCCCGTATGAGTTATGGACTAGGAAATCTCTCAGTATTAAGCATCTATATGTTTGGGGTTATCCAGCGGAAGCTGGCCATATATAGCATATGAGAAGAAGTTGGACTCAAGGACAGTTAGCTATTTATTTGTAGGGTATTCTGAGAGGTATAAAGGCTTTAGTTTTATTGTCCCTCCACTAAGAACATAAAGACGGATTGCTAAATTTTTTTTGAGAATATTCAGAACAATGGGAGTCAACTACATAAAGATTTCATATTTAAGAAAGGACATATTGTTATACCCATGACAATTGTTCCAAATGATAAAGTAGTTGTTCGACTTCAAGATGAAAATACAGTTGCATCCTTACAAGATACATATACAGTTCATCCTGAAGTAGATCATATTGGTAAGGTAGAAACTGAAAATTCTCAACCACAAGTGCCTAGGAGATCAACTAGAGAGAGGAGATCAGTCATTACAAATGACTATATATAGTTTATCTCCAATAGCATGAGTTTGATATAAGGCTAGAGGATGACCCCACATCCTTGAATGAGGCCAAACTCAACATTCACTCCACTAAGTGGTCAAATGTCATGAAAGATGAGTTAAAATACATAAAGGACAATGATGTTTGAGATTTAGTAGAGTTGCCTGAAGGAAAGAAACCGATTGGTTGTAAATGAGTATTCAAAACCAAGCGGGATTCGAAAGGTAATGTCGAAAGGTATAAGGCACATCTTGTCACAAAAGGATCCACTCAAAGAGAGGACATTGACTATAAGGAGACTTTCTCCCTAGTTTTCATGAAGCATTCTTTTAGGATTATTATGGCACTGGTGGCTCACTTTGACCTGGAGTTATACCAAATGGATGTTAAGATTGACTTTCTTAATGGTAGCATTGAGAAGAAAATCTGTATCGTGCAACCAGAAAGTTTTAAAGTGAAGGTTTCATAATATTTGGTTTGCAAATAAAGAAATCCATTTATGGTCTAAATCAAGCATTCTGTAAAATGGTGTTTGAAATTTGATCATGTAATATCCGATTTTGATTTTAAGGAGATTGTAGATGATCAATACATTTACCATAAATCTAAAGAGAGTAGACTTATATTTCTTGTGCTATATGTGGATGACATTCTACTAGCAAGTAACGATATGGTTCTTTTACTTGACACTAAGAGTTTTCTCTCAAAGAACTTTGAGATGAAAGATCTTGGAGACGCTTCTTTTGTGATAGATATCCAGATTCAACGTGACAGGACACGTGGAATATTAAGTTTATCACAAAAGGCCTATATCGATAAGGTGCTAGATAAATATGACATGAAGAATTGCTCTAGGGGAGATAAGTTAAGTCTACTCTAATGTCTCAAGAACGATCTACAGAAAGAGCAAATGAAAGACATTCCATATACATAGGCGGTTGGATGTCTGATATATGCTCAAGTTTGTACCTGTCTAGACATAACATATACCATTGAGAAATTTGGCAGATACTTGATCAATCCTGGGATTGATCACTGAAAGACTATCAAGAAGGTAATGCGATATCAATAGAAGACTACATGAAATCTGATCAGTTGCAGCTGATCGGATACACAGATTCAGATTATGCTGTATGTATCGACAATAGGAAGTCCACTTCATGTTACATTTTCCTTATTGTAGGAAGATGGTGGATTTAGTCGAGAGGCCATTACAGCTACACTGTGACAATAAGAGCTATAAAGCTCTACTGCAATAGTGACAAGAGTTCAGCAAAGTCGAAGCATATCGACATCAAGTTTCTTGTCATCAATGATAAAGTTCGGAATCATATTTTGTCTGTTGATAATGATAACACTATTCTTAACATTACAGATTCACTCATTAAAGGACTTTCACCTAAAGTATTCTTAGAGCATATTGCTCATATGGGGATGACTAGTCATTATGATATCCTGATTTCGTGGGAGTGAATAATTTTATGTAACAGACATTATTTCTAAGTGCACTTTATGGATATTTGTTGATTCTGATAAATAAATTTATAACTGCTTTTCTTAAAGTTTACTTTTGCGCATTTGAGTTTGTTGAATTAGCAGTTAGACTCGTTTGAGTCATAAAGTGAGACTCGTTGGAGTCATAAGGCTAGACTTGTTGGAGTCATAAAGTGGAAACCAGTTGGAATTGTACCTTATTTGATCAGAGGACATTTCCATGCCACACGTCCACATTTGATCTATGTCGTTAGGGGTTTTGAAACTTGTGATGTGGAAGGTCATACCTCAATTATACAGAAGGTAACGATCGCCATGTTCGGTGGCAGGACACTTAATGGACCAGATTGTTTTGAAACGTGGTTTGTCGGCGGTTAAAGTTTTGACGTCATAAAGTTATGCATAATATCTATTCAGTATGACTTGCTTGGCCCAAGTGGGAGATTGTTAGACTTATTATGTTTTAGAGTCTAATTTATTTTGGGCCTAATCAAGTCAATTGGATATTTGCACCCGCCCACTTAACCTATGTTGTTTGACCCAATAAAGAATTGATCAAACCTAAATGGTTTGGGTCTAGACACGTTTTAAATTACACTTAGCCATGAGTGTATTTAAATTAGAATGTGAGACTCATCTACACGTGTGGAACTCGTGTTATAAATTAAGGGCCTAAATCTATGATGAGTTAAACTAGGATTTCTTGATGCTATATATACCATGAGTAGGGTCCCTCTCCACCAACAAGAATAACCATCTCTCTCTTTGAGGCCTCTCATCTCCTCTAAGGATAAAGAAGAGAACTTGGTGGCTAGAGAGAAGAATCCTCTCCCTCAACCCGGCGTCCTCAAGATCGTGCAATCTTCGGCATCCTCGTGATGGAATCAGGTATGCCTAAAACCCTGCTTCCTTTTGATCATGATAAAGAGGCTAACAGTATATGTGTAGATTTTGTATGGAATAAATTTAGATCTAACAGGTGCTACTTGAATTCTATGTTTCAAAATTATTTAATAATATCATAATTTAGTTTTTACATTGATAGCTTTTAGATTAGGGTTTACAAAATAAAATAGTATACAGTTCTTCTTTAATTATGTGTCAAATAATTCATGCAAGATATAACAAGATATATACTTGTCCTTTTAATTTTTCTAATTCAAAATTATAGCAATAATAACTTCTAAAAGGTTATTCCAATTTTTTAACTAATTTACTTCTAAATTTCTAATCAATAAGTCTAATTAAATTTTAAAAATAGACTAGCAGGAATTAATTAACAATTGACTTACAAGAATAAATAATCCTTAGAACAAATAGCATAAAATTATACAATTTTATTTAACTAAATTTTATTGCAAGAAGCAGTTAATTAACTGAAGCATGCATGTAAAATCTTGCAATAAGAGTTTATAATATATATTTAATAAGATAGGATTTAAATAATTTAAATTATCTTGTAAAATATTTTCTTTTGTAACAAAATTAATAAGTTGTTGTAATGAAAACAAATAAATAAAGTTTTGTAAGGAAAAGATAAGGTTATTAAGATTTTTCTAGGATCTTATATTGAAAATTTTGGCCTTGTAATAATCAGTACAAATAGATTTTATTTTGTAAAATCAGATTTTTAAGAAATCTTACAATAAGATAAGAGTTTACAATAATTTGATATGATAAGATCTAAACAATTTAGAAAGATCTTATCAATAATTTTTGTAATGAAATAGTTTAATGAAATCTTTAAGGATAAATAAAAATTTGAAACAAGATCCTTTAACTAATTTGATAAGAACTTGTAAAAGATAAATTGTAAGAATGCAAAATTTTTTCTTTTAAGATTTTAAATAATTATCTTTACTTGTAAGGATAATTTTCTACTTGCATATAATTCTGATGCATGAAACAGACAAGTAATTATATTGCATGAAATAATTTTCAAAATTCAATTGCATGAAAATTATCAGATAATATCTATCTTCTAGATTGTATGATATATAAAATATTTTTTAATTTTTAAAACATGCAACAATTTAAATCATAAATATTTAACCAATTTAAATACTTGTCCTAAGCATTGAAGTAATATAAAAAAATTAAAAGGAAATTAAAAGGAAAAGAAATTGCTAGTCTGGAATGACAGTCGTGCAGAAGGACTGCCTAAATGATAGATGGCTGGTCTCTCGTCTGGACCTTAGAATGACCTCCTATCCTAATGGTAAAAGCTCCCCCGGTAGTTCACCAATACACAGCCCAGGACGATGAGTTAGGCCTCTGCTCATATGGTAATTTGTTGCTCGTAAGTAAAAGAAATTCTCTGAGAAATTACCAAAACTGAATTAGTATTTTGTAATAAAGAAATATGGAGGAGAGAGACAAAATGTTGTAGTTGTTTCTACAAGTAACTGCTTGAACTGCGAGAACCAATATTTATAGCTTCTCGGAGTTCAGCAGTTGTAACAGTCTTACTCCAAATCTGCACACTATCATGCAGTTCGCGAGCAGATCCAAAGAATAGGTCAAACCGAACAGAAAATCCCGAAAAAATCAAAACAGAATTTTAAAAAAATTTAAATAGATTAAACCAAAAAAATTCAGGTTCAAGAGCTCCTTAAATCGAACTGCATTAGTGTCCGCAGGTCGTGGCACACGCCACCCATAGCTGGCCCAGCTCGGCGTGCGCGCGCACGTGTGGGGATGTAACCACCACTCATAACAATAGACATGAAAAGAGTTAGCATATATACTATTGAACCTCTCATCTCTTATCCAATGTGGGACTAAAACTAAAGCTAAATAAGAAGAAAACTCAAGTTTCCCTCCAAATTCAAACACATCCAACATATAGGGCATGTTTGGTTGTCGTAACTGGCCGTAATTCGTAAGTCGTAATTGGTAAAGTCTTTTACAGTTGTAAATGAGTTACATGCATGTAAGCTTTATGGTATTTGGTTGGTAATATAAAGTTGTAAGTGAAAAAGTGTATTGTGCTTTACGGTGTTTGGTTGTCGTAATATGTAAGTCGTAAGTGAAAAAGTTGACCATAAAATTAACTCTATGGTGATTTAAAAAGTTTTAATATTTCAAATAAATATTAAAAATGCTAAATATTAAAAAAATTTAACATTAACATAAAAAAATAATACAAATTTGTATGACCACAAAATTAACTGTAACTGGACTGTAAGTGAGTAGTAATTGGGTTGCAAGTGAGTGGTAATTGGGTTGTGTAAGTCTTTTACGAATTACGGTCCAAACAAACGTTGTAGCTGTAATTGGGTTGTAACTCATTTACGAATTACGGACTTTTACGCGAAACAAACGGCCCCATAATTGATAAGAGTTAATAAATATTTGAGACATTAGGCTACATAATCATTTTATTATATTTTAAGGACGTATTGCAGCAAGGGGAGTATGTACTAATTAGCTGGTGGTGATGGTGGTGATGTTATTCTGCAGTTCGCATTGTTTTTCATCTATTTAATGAAACATATGACTGTTACCACCTTTTACTGAAATACAATAGTTCAAGCATTTTTTTTTTTTTTGAAAAGTAAATATAATTTCCATTCCTCTGATAACTCTTACATTGTACATTTTGAATCAACTGATAGATAGCCCATCTTTCCCTGACAGTAGTGATACAAGATTGAATGAGGAGAGGACCTGGTCGTCACTCATAACAACTTATATCAAGCTAAGCAAGCAAACCAGATGAGTATCCAAAAGTTAGATCCAACATAATCACCAAACATTACAGACCCCACCCCAGTTTGACACAATTTCCAATGAATTACATAATAACTCACTTTCCAACTACAAGTTCTCAGAATGATGTTAATGTCCTCTTAGATTTTTCTGAAGACAATGATTTTATGGAGCCCTTGGTGGTGGAAAATTCTTTTGTCCCTCTCTTGCCCTCTTGCCAAATGTGCCACGCTGTTGCACTAAGAGCAAGCCTGGATAGTTTTATAGGTCTTGTCTCTGGTCTTGAAGTTATCCTTGATCTGCTGCTTCCTGGTGGAGGACATAGCAACTTGAGCTTCAACCTGCAGAGTGTCCACAGATATGCTGAATAACGGCAGTTGAAGAACAAATGATCCCTGTCTTCACTTCCTGAAACACACAACACACAACTAGTGACTTATATGACGCCAAAATTACACAACCTGGTCCTAGTTTTGGAGAGCCTTCAGTAAGCAGCAAGACAGTTTTGGACTTGAGGAGAGGAACCAAATCACATTCTGATATGCATATTGAGGAGCTTGATCTCTAACATATTCCCAAGCTGAAGCGCAGGTGAATGACCCTGTAGTTGATACTGTCCACTTCCAGGTATCAGGTTGAGCAGATATTCTGATACTACTGATACAATAGTTCAAGCATAATATAGAATAAAATTATTTATTATTAATAGACATTACTTTATCTTAAAGTTTTACGAAATAATTTAGCTAGTTGGAAGCTCCTTTCGGTAAAGCATTTTTTACTAGGGAGATCCTAAAATTCAAAGAAAGGTTTAAACTAATGTCTTTCTAAAAATAAATGAACTTAATGCTAATTTTGGCTCACAACTAATTAGCCTTTCTGTTCATGTTTTGAAATTGGCTGGATCATAGCTAGCTAAAGTTAAAACCCCAAACCATTATCGATACCTTTACTGCCTATTGTTCCCATGTATATTAACCGAACTTAATGCTATGTATATTAACATGTTCCATCATGACAAGTTTCTCACAAAGAATTGAGAAGATTATTTAGAAATGTTTCCATTAATATTGAGCGTAATTCTTGTAATCCAAAGCTCGCCCATCATCAACAAGATCAAGTTCTAAGATTTTTCTTACTTCATCTATTTCCAAAAACAAGTGAAACCTTACTGAAAATGATACTAAGACATCCAAGCTCAAAGTCAAAGTTTTTTATTTATGCACAGTTATGTCAATCAGCGAGAAGTGGCAAAAGCGTCACATTCCACTTTAGTGAAAGAATGTGCAAACATCTTTGAAAAACAAGTAGAAAATTAATATTTTCTTATCCATACAATTGCAATTGTTCTTATCTGCTTAATCTTTTTCTTGTCACTGAACAAAGAGACTCACGTAAACTGATTTACCTAAATTGGTATCTATTGACACTTTGCCAGAAAGAACAGTCTTGAAGAAAACAAAAATTTTGAATATAGAATCGTTATCGACTGCTAGACAAAATATTCTTAATAAATATATTAAAATATTCGTTTTTCTCCATGCTGGGTTCTCTGTGCGAAAACATGATTGAAAACATGATTCTGATAGGTTTTCTATTTACAACAGTATAATTCAACTTTTTTTAGGAGTTTCATAATTCGTGCAGACATATCCAAGTGATACCCTTTGTAATTGATTCATACAAACCATAAGATGAAGAGGTTAGAGCTGTGTCCGGTCACCAAGAGACTGAGATCATTGACATGGCTGACAGTATATTTTGATGATTCTATCTGACATAATTTGTTAAGATAAATGTCAATGCTCAAATGTGAACAAATCTCAACAATTTTCTTGTAATCCTCTTTTGTTGTTTGAAGATCCTTTTAGTTTTCATCCAACAGCTCATATCCCAACTCCTACACATGTTTCTCATCACCACCATATGCATGTCTCATCATTGCTTCAAAATGAAACAACTTTTCTGAAGGCTCTCATTTAAATATAAGGAGTCTCGCTCTGGAAGCGTGAACCAACACACTAGTAATTCTTGGAGGCATACATCCAGCATGACTATTAAAAGTTACAATATTGTTACTTTAATTATATAATTATTTGTACTACTTAGTTGTCCCAACTTATTCTTTACGTATTTACCTAACTTGTAAAATTAACATGCACCAGGTGCATGTTGAAGAGATAATTATATTCGATTAGTGTTTATAAATATTTTAGATAATATTCTTAGGAAGCTGCATAGTGATTTTATAGCAGAATATTAATTTGAAGCATTTATTGCGGTGTTTTACCGCCTTTTACTCAAATATAATAGTTTGAGCATAATATATAATAAAAAGCCTCATTATTAACAATATTACCTCAAAGTTTAGATGAAATTAATTCAGCATGGAGGCTCCTTTTGCTGAAGTATTTTATAGATGTTATTTCAAGGGAAGTTTTAAACAAAAATCCTTTCACAAATAAGTATCCAACTTTCTGCTAATTTCGGCTCACAAGTCACAACTATTAACCTCTCTCTTTATGTTTTAAAAATGGTTGCTGGCTCATAGCTAGTTAAAACCCCAAACCATAATCAATATCTTTAATGGCCGACTCAAGTTTGTTGGCTTCTCAACAACCTTGCTCCTATGTACGCTAACACACTTCACTATGACAAGTTTTTCAAAAACAAAAAAATATGAGAAGATTACTTACAAATGTTTAAATTCATTCAAATTAAGCATAAAAAAAAATCTTGTAACCCAAAGCTGCCCATCACCAGCAAGATCAAGTTCTGAGAATTTTTCTTACTTCATTTAGTTCTGAAAACAAGTGCAAAAAATCTTCAATTATTTATTGAAAATGATAGATACTCTCTGAATATGATACTAAGATCAAGTTCCACATCCTCCAGGCTCAAGGGCAAAAATTTTGGTTTAAATACAGTTATGGTAATTAGCAAGAAAAGGGTCACATTCAACTTCAGTGAAAGAATGCGCAAACATCTTTGAAAATCAAGTAGAAAATGGAAAAAAAAAATCATATCAACTTATTCTTATCTTTTATTAAGTCTTTATGAATTTATATATTTTAAAATTTTATAATATTACATGTTTCTTCTCTTATATGTATTTTTACATATGTGCTCAGATAATTTTGGTACAATTTTTCTATTAGTATTTGTCGAATATATTTGTTGGTTAGAGAATAAAATAACATTGGTGAATCAAGTGCAATAAAACTAAACAAAGATTTTCTGATGTTTGAAACTCAGCTGAAATTTCACCTTTTATAATTGGTAGATTTCAAGTCAAACAATTTCATATTCAGGTTATTTTTCTTAGAACTTCATTCAGATAATAGATCACACTGCTTCTTAATTTCATGATAATATATAACTAGATTTTTTTTAAAAGGTCAGAAAAAAAATTGGTTAAATAACATAATAACTAAATTAAAAAAAAAACGCAGTCACAAATTTGGTTGGAGTCCATTTGGGCATATGAATTGTTTACTGCTAATTAAGAAAGAGTGCGCGTGATGGGCATATGAATTGTTTCCTGCTAATTAAGAAAGAGTGCGCGTGACCCGATGTTTGCGTCACACCGAATTGTAGTTAATTGAAAATAATTTAAACATAATATCTCCATCTGTTCAAAACTTATAGACCCTACTATAGTTTCATCCAATGTCTCATAAGTAGTTTTCTTTTCTTTCACCATAAAAGGTATAGAGTAATGCTTCATCTGCATCATCTTCCTCGTCACCACTATATGCATACAGAGTTCTCCCATCATTGTAGCAAGATGAAGATGAAGCGCTTGCTCTATAGTTTTTATAGTGAAAGAAAAAAAAAAAAAAAAAAACTAACTCTTATATACTTTAAAACTATCATTAAAACAGAATGAGCCTTCACTCACAAAGCGTGACACAACATATTAATAACTCTTGTTTGAAGTTGATGATTGTATGATTACATCTTGCAAGAAGACTATAAACTTTTAAAAGTTATAAAGATTGTCTATTTTAAAATGTTTAATTGTTTGTAATACTTGTTCCCTAATAGCATATATTCTGGTGCTGCTGAAATAGTAATTAAATATGTACAATTCTCACTTCAGAAAAATGTCCTTAAAAGTGAGCTTAACACAATTAATATCAATTAACAATAAGTGGCGAAGGGTCACATTCAAATTTAGTGCACACAATCAAGTAGAAAATAAAAAGATTATCATGTTCATGCATATCTATTTATTCTTTTTTTATATTATTATTACTACTTATATACCAAGCACGTGTTATGCACATTAGAATAAGACTAAAAAAAATTAACAGTAATTGATTAATATTATCGAGCGATTATTTTTTAATGTAAATATTATATTATACATTGTAAATAAAATTTGATTAATCTATACCACAACGTAAGAAGAAAATGTTTCACTAATGCTTATCTAAAAAGAAATAAGATATAATAAAAGATATGCTAATATTTTTTAATAATTTAAAATAATGATAAAAACTTTTTTTCTAAACATAATTTTAGAGAAAAGATTTGAGGTTAATCTTCTTCATTTATTTAATGTTTTTCCCCCTAAAAACAAGACTATTTTATTTGTAAGGAAAAATTTAGACATTTTTATTACCCATTATTTTGTCCATAGTTATTTGGTCATTTTAGATTTATCACTCATTAATATAATTCCTTGCACATTAACTAATAAGTAGGTGGTATCAAAATGAGAAAATATAAAGATAGGCTTTGTTTTTGGTAGTATAATGTGTTTTCGCAATTTGTTTAAATTGTTGAGACTCAAAAAGATAGTATTTGAATATAGATGAAAACATCAATGAGAGAGATAGAAAGAAGATGTTTTTAGATAAAAATGAGAAAGATATCGCAAAATCCAAACCATTAAATTGCTGAAACTCTAAATAACATTAAATTCTTTAACTATAATTATCACTTAAAGAAATAATATTTACTAAAATATTCATATCAAATATGATATAGGTAACGTTTGTAAATAAAATAATTAAAACAAAGCCCCAAATCCTTTGAATACGACACGACCTCACCGCATTTGTAACACGGAAATATTTTTGACATTTTGTGACTGGATAAGAGAAAATATATGAAATTGTATTCTCTGCAAATATCAACTTTTTTCTTTTCTTTATTGAAAATTAAGTGTAGAAATTCTATTTTTCTTCTTTGTGATTGCAATCTTTCAAGTACAATATTTTTCTTTTACATGAAGTGAAAAGACCTTTTACTCGCCAGTATTGCTCTTGTATATAAAAACATGTGATGTGTGACTGTGTCACAAAGTTCACTCGAATTGAAAAGGGAAAAAAAAATGTCTGCTAAGAAAATAAAAATTATATACATATAATCTGTTCAATTTCCACATCAGCCTTCGCATCAAGATCTCTCATCTCTACTTGCTTTTATAGATTGAAGATATGATTGTCAGTGTCTAATTTATCCTTGCTTTTATAAAGATAGAAAAAATAAAAATAAAAATATTTAACAGTTCAATTGCACTTATAAATCTTAAAACTTGTTTCAAATTAGGAAAAATAGAAAATAGAAATATTTAACATTTTAAAAACGGATCGCTAACAGGACCAAAAAAACCGACAACCATGAATTCTAGTTAAAAAGTGAAACATTTAATCATTATCATAATGACTAATTGAACTTATTGGAGGAATGGGATGCCCCAGAGTCCCCCAGAGCCTTAAAAGAACACACAATACCGCTCCATCCATCGGTACAGATATCTAAAAAAAATTGATTTCATTCAACATTTGATTCAAAGAACTACGCATGAAAACGTGAATGAATTGGTCTTAGTTATTCTTTGGGACATAGTGGAAGAAGGAAAGAGATCCGACTCGTCTCTTTTATCAAACGAATTTGAATCGACACCAGTTGCACCCATCTTGTAACAGGTTAAACAATACGATTCAAAAATCTGAAGAATGAATCGAATCCTTTGATCAAATTCACTACCCGAATTCGCATAAGACAAGCTAGACCTGTCTTGTATTAATTTATTATTATTATTTTTTTAAAATTCAAATTCCCATTTTTTAGTTGTTGCCGGTTAAAAAAATATACAAATCATATAAGGGATTCACTAATTTTCTCTTACAAACGCAACTAAAAAGGGTTTAAAAAATTTATTATAGGGGTCAAAGTAAATTTACCCGGCTCGATTCGTCTCCTAATTTATCACGAGAAAAATCAAATCAGTCCCACATATGCGAGACAAGTTGACTCGTGTAATATAGGGATTAATTCAGATCGACTCATATTCGTATTGTGCGACTCATGTAATATAGGGATTAATTCAGATCGACTCATATTCGTATTGTGCGACTCATTCAGAGCGGGTCAAATGAGATCAACCCGCCCCGATAGCCATCAGAGCTCCAATAAAACTAATCCCGGCCTCCTCATCTTGAAAACGTCAATTTTCACTCAAAAATTTATGGTTTTACTTAAAAATGTCAATCGCTAAATATGATCAAAATATCTATTTTACTGCAAATCTTTAAGAAACAATTAAAATAAAATACGTTTTTTTCCCAATATTATGAGAATTTGTCTAAAATTATAGAAAAATAATAGAAACTTAACTAAACAGGAGAAGAGATGCTCAGTGGAAGGAGAAGTCGTATAATTTGGTGGAAAAGGCTCACGGAGACGAACTTTTTCAGTCACCTCCACTGCCCACACCAGTTCCTAAGCTCATCATAGCATCCAATCCCTTCATCTATTTATTCAAAAATCATCAATTGAAAAAAAAAAAAAAACAATTTATTACAAAACGAAATAAATCAAGAAACCAATTTAAATGAAGAACAGAATTGGCTTGGCTTCAGTGTGTGTAACAACAAATCAGATCATGGACGAGTAGTCTCACTGAAATCCGCTAAGATCTTAGAGATCGAATCATCATCAGCCATCAAAATTTCAATGTAAAAAATAATAAATGAGAGGGAAAAAAAAAAACGAAATTGTGACGAGAGTAGAGGTTAGGGTTTACGGACGGGAACGACGAAACGGGAGCCTCTGCGTGAGATTTTATATAGAAGGGATGAGGAGAGAGGGATGCGTTTTGGGTTAGGGTTTTAATAGGACCGTCCGATGACTGCATCTGGATCGGGGCAGTGTGGGTCTAACCCGTATCAAGCCTCGATTTTCTACCCGACCCGCACTGGAGGTGATCCATTACGAAAATCGAGCCTATTGGATCCGAGTCAGATGGAGAGGTTTATTCTCAAGGATCTTCAAATTTATGATTGTCAAAGTTCAATCCTTAGACTCCTTATTTGGTTTTCCTTTCCATTTTTTTTTTCTTTTTCTTTCTTTATGTTCAAATATTTTTATAGAACAATCAAGAATGTTTTAGCAATGTATCTAATATATTCAAATATTGTGGCGGCGGCATTTTCAACGGGAAAGATATAAATCTTTTTTTTTTTTTAAGGAATGGCCTTCCAATAACAGGAGATGAAGTCATTCCTTTATCTATTGGAGGGGCTTCGAGTGCTCGAAGAGTTCAGTAGCGAAGCAGGAAAGCGTGTATTATATCTTATTTCCTCTCATGATGAATAAGGTTATATTTTTATTTTCTTTTTTTAGTATATAGGTTGTAGTTGAATTTGAACACGGATCCTTATAACTCACTCTCACCTTTTGCCAGCAAACCAGACCCTCACTAGCTGTACAGTATATTTATAATCACATTGTTTTTAGTCAGAAAAGAACCAAATCTTAATCACAATAGACCATCTTCAACCCCCCTCTATATTTATATATTTAGAGAGGGATACACTCCAACCGCCCTATATATCCCCCTATAAATATAGAGGAAGCCCTTCTCTCACTCTCTTTAAATTTAAAGGGGTGAGGAGAAATAGAGGGTTCCTTCTATATCGGAAACAGCACCCCCAAAAATGAGGAAGGCACCCCATGAATTTGGGCACTCCAAATTTAATTTAAAGGCACTCTTAAAATATTCAAAAAAACCCCAAATGCCCTCTTCTTCTTCTCCTCCTCTCCCTCCCACGCTGGCGGACCCGGCGTCTCCCCTCGCCAACCACCCCCTCGCCGGCCACCCCCTCTTCTCCCCCTGGCCGCCTCTCGGCGGCGAACCCCCTCCTTCCTCGACCACCCCTCCTTCCCCCTCCCCGGCCACCCCCTCCCCTCTCCCCCGACCTCCCCTCCCCCTCCTATTCGGACACGTCGGCCGAACAAAAAGGGATCTGTTCAGCCACGCCAGCCGAACAGAAAGGTATATGTTCGTCGGCGTAGCCGAACCGGAGAGGGGAAGGGGGAGGAAGGGGAGCGGGGGAGGGGAGGAGGGGGTGGCCAGCGAGGGGGGGGCCGGGGGGAGGCCGGGGAAGAGGGAAGACGACGGAGGAAGGGAGGATGGAAAGAGGGTATTTTGGACATTTCACCAAGGGTAAAATGTTAAAAAAATAATGACACATTTGTAAATATTTGTGCGGTGCCTTTCTCATTCTTGAGGGCGGCAAGATATGTTCCCCTCTATATCACTATTCACAATTTAAAATTCCAATTTTACTTTTAAAGTCTCATTTAACTTTTCAAGAATACCAAATGTATCTTTTAATATAATTAAATAATTATTTAAAATCAATATGACTTTAAATTTACTTATCTATTTTAAATAAAAATTAGACCATTGGAAATGCCTTGCTGATATCTTCATAATGATACTAATATTGAATATATTTAATATTAATTTTAAATTTCTCATTATCAAATATTGAAAACACATCGAAATTGAAATGCACCAAACTTTGAAAAAAAATTTACTTACTAAATTTTAATATTATTATATTATAGTAAAAATAAACTAATTTAAAATTAACTCCAAAAACATTCAATATTAGTCTAATTTAAAAAGACTCGATAAGACAGTTCTAACGGTATAATTTTTATTAAATAATAATTTACTCTTAAATGATTTATTAACATCTAAACTAATATTTTTTAAAAAAATTGTTAAATAGGGGTTAGAATATTCGGGTATATTACCAAGCACCCTTCTAAAAATAGATGGTTGCATTGGAGATGCCCTTAGACAAGTTCGTGCCTAACTGCGTCTCATAAAGCCGTGTCTGCGCTTGCCATCTTGCCGAACTCCAACATTGAGGGCTGAGATGGGCATGGGTCGGGCCTTGCTGCTTTTCATGCCAACATGATTAACTCTTTTCGGGAATAATCTACTAATTCTGTTGTCTCTCTTGTTTTTCTTCTTTCTTTTGAAAGATTCGCCTCGCGGCTAAGACTTGAAACTTTTCACAATCCACTCTCGGGCACGAAAGTACAATAGGAAGGTCATATATGCCGAACCTCAAGCTCGAAAACGCCTGCGTGCCTTTGTGATGGCACCGGCAGCGGTGCCCGTGCCCCCTCCCCCTCCGACATCAACAAGGCTACTCAAACCTCAGAACTTAACTTACATCATTGTTCTGTAGATGATACTCCAACCAAGTGCACAAGATGGGCCTGATATTAAGGGTATTTCTTCATCATGAATCTCTACATAATCAAATTTGCGCCGAAGTGTAAGTAACAAAAAAGGCATGATAACATGTGTTGGCACCCACCCATTACAACTGTTTGAGATACATCAATGGGCAAATAATTACTTGTTTCAAACTAATAACCTTGGTTCCTCACATTCACACTCCATTTCCAAAACCATAATTTGCAGCAATTTCCTAACAGTAGCCTATTCATTGATCAACTCGGCAGATTCGGCTTAGTCCAGCCAAGAGTTTGCCGCGACAACTGAGCTGATGAAGCTCTGAGAAACTTGCCAGCAATTCGTTCTAGAAAATCTGCATCAGTTAAAGCCATAATCACATCCAGGAATACAGCAACAGGGAATAAATTTCAAGAAATTGCGTAATTCTACAGTTTTTTTTTTGTTTTCGAAACAAAAGGCATCGAGGTTACGGATTATGTTCAACGGGACAAGAAAATAGGCATGAGAAGATCATTAATCAAAAAAACTGGCAGCAGTAAACAAATCATTTCACAAAAGAAAACCAAAAAGATTACCTCTTGAGCACAATCTACAAGTACCAGAAAAACATATTACAATTTCCTCAAAAAGAAACACAGATTACATGTATGTTAATTCCTTGAAACTATTAAAACAGTTTGTGAAAACAAAAATGTGGAATGAAAAGCATAGCTCAAATGGTCACGGCTAATCCGAAAACTTCTGGACTAATTCAGAAAAAAAAAAAAAACTAGAATAAACAAAACTGCAAACTAATATGTGTAGACATGACATTTCTGTTTATAATCTAACAAAGAGAAAGACTCAAGAGAAATTCAATAATAACAGTAGGTAGAAGCATCAACAGAAAAAGATAATAAGAAGAAGAAGATGAAATAATCAGCCCATAACCGGCAAATAGAAGTTCTAAAATTTTGTAAAGGACAAATTTTTGAAATAAACATAATTATAAAAATAATTATAATAATAATCTTATACCAAAAATATTTATAAAACCGACCTCTCCCCTTCTACGCTGGCGCCACGTCGGCCAACGGTCGATTGTGGCCACCAGCTTGGCAGGGGAGCGGGGATTTAAAAAATTCCGGCCTTGCCAAGGCTGTACTTCTTTGGAAGGCATTTTGAAGTCCGGCTTTCGCAAGCCGGACTCCAACACTTAAACCAAAAAAAAATCGCTAACAGAGAGCTGGTGGTCTCTTTTAGTGGGGCGTTTAAGGTGTTGGGCGCCGATGACAACAACCCCAAGAGGATCTCACAAATCTCCAAGCACAAAGAACACCCAACAGCACAAATAATCACCGAGAAAAGAACACACGCAAACAATCAATTTTAACGAGGTTCGGCCTCAACGCCTACGTCCTCGGGGCAATCAGAGAGAGATTTAATTGCTATGGAAGAAGATTACAATGGCTAGCAGCCTCTTTGAATACAAGAGAGCTCCAACCTTTTCCTTTTCGCAGATCTTCTACAAGATACAACCCTAGAAATCAACATTAGGCTTAAATACCTAAATTTGCGGAGCAGCAGATTTTCGCCCAAACCTGACTGTCGGTCGACCCGACGGTCGACCGACCTCCACTCCGGTCGACCCGGTCGGCCGACCGAATTTAACTGAGAGTTTGGCTGTTTACAGTCAGGGTCTTTCGGTCGACCGGCCGGGTCGACCGCCTAAGGCCCTGTGCATGTTGTGCATGTCGGTCAACCGGACCGGTCGACCGACCCTGCCTGATTCTGCTGCTGCTATTTCCAGTTGTTGTTCCCTTCCGTCTTCGTCGTCAACTTCCTCGGCGATCACTCGACGACCCCTCGACGAACCTTATCAACTTCCCCATCAGTAAACTCTCTCTTTCCAACAATTCTCCACCTCGGCGAAGATTTTTGAAATCTGAGCCGATCTCCAACGCTACCCCAGTCTATCTGTAACGGTCCCAGATTTAATTACCTCAAAATTTTAAGATCATCAACTTTATTGCTCGTTAATCAGAATATACTAAAGAAATTTCAGCAGCATCTCCTCTGAAATATAGACTCCATCTCAATACAATAATTAGATTTCGGCTAATATCAGCCTACTTATAGATCTCATTTTCATCATATAGTTCATCATAATAAACATATACAGAAGAGTGCTTCCATGATGTACTATTCTAACTCATAGTGACTAATAACATCAGAGTTTACAAAAGGATTTACATTCTACAATAAGTACATATGTTATCTCAGGAGAACATCCTTGCAGCTCTAAGTCAAACTTCGCCTTGCCATGACCTGAAAATATCAATCTGTGGTGGGGTGAGCTCAACAGCTCAGTGAGTGAAGTCATTCAAAATAGAGTTTGTATGATACTACCATTGTACTTCAAGTATTATGCAGTTAAGCGATATCAAAAATCATTTTCAATACTTTCTACTTGTGGTTGATATTGCAGCTTATGAATCATAGACTCTTTCTATTATCTGATACTTCCTATATGTATTCTTCTGTGTACACATGACCAATATTCCATTATCATACAATCTCAATGATTTTACAATACTTGACCTACTCGTGGTCTCTTATAATCACCTCTCCGGTTTCCAGTTTGTAGCATTCTCGTATTTCATATGTATATATAGTCATGATCACAACATAACTCTTAGAGAGTCTAATCTTACTCACTAGATTAGTTAAAGTATGGTTCAATATTGCCTTCAGCAATATACATATGACATCACACACTACTCATGATAGTATCCAATTATAAATGTGTTCATACATGAAGAAATACGAGATTCTCACACCTATATACTGGATGTCACAACAATCTGTTTACCTGATGTCATACACAACTATGTGCATACACTAGGTGTCATACATATTAACATCCTTAATTCGGATATCATAAACAATCATATCCATATACCGGATATCATAAACAATCATATGCATATACTAGGTGTCATACCTATTAACATCCATAATTCGGATATCATAAACAATCATATCCATATACCGGATATCATAAACAATCATATGCATATACTAGGTGTCATACCTATTAACATCCATAATTCGGATATCATAAACAATCATATCCATATACTGGATATCATAAACAATCATATGCATATACTAGGTGTCATACCTATTAATATCCATAATTCGGATATCGTAACAATCATATCCATATACCGGATATCATAAACGATCGTTCAAGCATACTTCAATAAAATAATATCAATACTCCCCTTCGATCACCTCCGGTTCAACCCGGTCCCTTCCTCCAATACGTTATACCACGTATTATTCTCTCCTTCGGTCATCTCCGCTCAACCCGGTCCCTTCCTCCGATACGTTATACCACGTATTATTCTCTCCTTCGATCACCTCCGGTTCAACCCGGTCCCTTCCTCCAAACATGCGATAATCATATCCTTCATGTAATAACCACATGCAAGGATTCATAAGATAATGTCAACATAGGAATTCACATGATTCCTACTTCACATGATGCCAATAATAAGAAAGACATTAACATGTATAAGTAACCACTTATTAAACTAACAACATGCAAGCCTTTTTAAGATAACTAACATGTTATATCATTCCAATATATGTATAGCCAAACATGTGCATGAAGTCAAGTATGATGCTCATTCACAAAGCTATTTCCTTTTAAGAGGCATGTGTTAGACTACAATGCATACACAATAACGTGTCGATCATGCACCCATGTAAGCATCCAACTTAATGATCCCTAATATCTTACCGGTCAAGTTCTGACTCGTAGTACCGGTATTCGCTTTTCCTAATCATAATACTTATTCACCCTTTATCATATAATTAACAGTCGGGATTAGTCATCATTTGCCTCTTTTATCCTCAGGCAAACTGTCTATTGGTTACAACTTGATTTAATTCAGAATCTTCTCATTACTTCTGATACAAGTGATAGTTACACGACAATTCTGATATTAATGAATTATTACACTTTCAACATCATAATTATCCTTTATTTCACGTAAGGACTGGTTTTAGTACTTTTATTTGGTACAGCCCAAATTTATCCCAGGTCCTACCAATACAGGTGTTAACGCTACTGGCTTTTATGCAGCATGTTTTGTTATTTCTTATTTCTATCTTCTAGTTCCAAACTACACAGTCATTTACTAGCCGAATCATTATCTGCGTTTGCATATGAATCAAACCACACACATATGTACATGCGTATACATACACATCTCACTTACCCATACTGGATTACTAATCTCATTGACACGATGCTCAATCTTTCGTCTGTATTACTAACTTTCAATTATTAAGGTAATTATCTAACTCTTACCGGTTAGATAGAATCGATATCACTATAAAGATGTGACTTCCAAACCTAATAGAGGATTCCGATGTTCTGTTAAATCAATTATAAGAATACTTGAAAGTCTCTGGTATATCGAGTAGGCATACCAAAATACTAGTTCAATACTATCGGTATTTGTTTTGTTGATATCGAATTATCCATCATAATCGATATACTTAATATTAAGTTGTCAGATTTACTCAATACTGACTCTAACAGGTTTTCACCAGTTTAATTACTCACTTGCTACTTATACACCATCATCGGTCACCCATTATCTGATAATCATCAGACTTGATCTTATTCAGTAGTTTTCATTAATAATCATCAATCGCTAAAAGTGCGATATCTACTTGCGAGTTCTGGTTCAAAGGTTTTATTCTTCCACCTCTCATTGGGTTCGATAAATCTTAGTTATTTATCTATCAAGTTGCTTTCAGTTGCTACCGATTAACAACTTAATCGATATATAATCATGTAGGTCACCAGCTGACCCTTACTGCTTCAAGTGTGCTAGTTGATACACAAATTCACGTTTATGAGCGCATATATCATGAAACACAACAAATATGAAAACAATATTCACAAGATCGATACTCAACATACTACATGATATTTGAGTATCCCGTATACTTAGCTTAACAATAAGCTTTTGATATTCAATTTACTTATCAAGCATGTCCGGTAGAGTTAGGAATTTAGTTGCTCTAATTCAGTTCATTATCAATTACTTGATCAGTTCCATCATCATTGGTTCACTTTCACAGTTACTAATTTACCGGAATATCCCGGTTGTCACTGTTTAGTCCACTCACAGAGTATACCGGTGCTAGCTAATTGCCATCCGATTATTAATATCCTTAACTATTACTTTCATAACAGGTTGGACATCACTTGTATATAGTATCGATCTTCATTTAACTATCATCATTATTATAATAACAGTCAATACACATGCAATCACAGTGTGTAATGGAATCGGAGGTAAACTTTACCCACTTAATGACTTTCAGGTTGAGTGATATCAATATTCCTCACAGACGGGTAGATGGCATCAGCTGAAGATTTACACTTAACAATTTCTATCAAAACCCAGTGTTTAGTCATTTGGTTCTAAATCCTAATAAAGACTCACAACATATACATCATGTTCAGAGACACACGTATAACTCATTTGGTATTTGTCTATGTGCAACCATTTTAATACCCTTACAGACTCTTAATGGTCATATTATGCGAACTTTAAATAATAGTTCTCAATTTGATATCATACCCGTATTAGGTTCTCACACGCATATACATAACATATCCGTAATTCATTATTCGGATACTCTATTTGGATTTCGGTTTCATAACACCAATTCACTTTTACAATAACTATCATAACCATCTTTTTAATGACGTAATCTCTTAGTTTCAATGAATCCATATTATCAATAATTTTCCAACAACAATTATTTCTAAATTGGGGAAAAACAGACTGGAGTTAAGACTTCCACTCACCGGGTATACGATAATTTTGAGCACCCAATACTGTATACTGATATACTAGATGTGTAGCTCTCGTTTTCACGATCACAACGGCTCAAGAATCGTCCGAATCCGACTTCGGATGGCCAAGATATCGTTCGGAAACCAAAACCAATATAAAAGGTTAGATACGTAATAACTGAAAATATTCAGGGGGCTGTTGGTAATTTTCAGGGTCCCCAAAGTAATTATTTAATCTTACAGGGGCTAAAATAAAGTTTTACCTTTTTAAATGAAAACGGGTAGGATTCTTAACGGGTCGGGTCGGGTTTACTTTAAAACCCGAACCCGAAACCCAATATGGGTTTTCCCCCATACGCAGCAGTTTGCTGCTGCTGCCGCCCTCGCGGTGGTAGCCGCCCGGCCGGCTGCCTCGCCGGCGCGGCCGCCTCACCGGCGCACCTCGCCAGCGCCGGCTCCGTCGTCGCTCTGGCGTCCTTGCCGCCGGCGAGATCCCAGCGAGAGAGAGAGAGACGAAGGGGAGAGAGTGTAAGAGGGAATGGGGGGAGCTGATGCTCCTCCCCTCCCCTGCCGGTCGCATGCCGGCTGGCCGCCGGCGCCGTCGGCGTTGGGTCTCCGGCCAACACCCACGCACACAGAGAGAGAAAGAGAGTAGATGAGGGAGAGAGAGTGAGAGTGGGAGAGAGAGTAAACGGGGAAGAGAGATTTTATCTCTCTTCCTCCCCCCACCTACTCCCACCTACTCCCCCATACCTCCCATACCCATTTTATTTTTATATTTTCATTTTTTCTTTTCTTTTTCTTTCTTCATCTCCCCAATATATATTAAAACAAATCCTAATCAATATTAAATACCAATACCCGATAATAATACGAGTATGTCATGCAGTGTTAGGTATGAATACCAACACCCAGTATTTAATACGATCAATTAATGCAGTACATACTTTCATGCATAATTCTAGGAAAATATTATTAACCAATAATATTACTTTAACTCAGGGTATAATAATCCGGGTGTTACACTATCACCTGGCAAAATCGACACACGATCTCGGCGAAATCGACACACGATCTCGGCTTGCGCGTACCGGTCGAAATCGACACACGATCTCGGCGAAATCGACACACGATCTCGGCTTGAAATTTTTTGCTCAACTGTTCCTGGAAAACATCGCACATGCCTTCCCTGCACTTCACCTTAGGAGAATTTTCATACATGTCGATCACCAACATGGCTTCTACTCCTCAACTTCATGACCTCACGGAGACTTCCCCATGAGCCAACACTGACTCTCCAACTGACTAGCTCTATCTAGTCTACCTGTCTTCCACTGACGGTCCAACCAAGTCTGCGTAGAGCCCACCAAACATCATCGGCTTCAACTGGATGCACACCACTCCTTATGCAAGCTCAACATCTTCTCACCAGAAGATCACCTGTTCATCGAGACCACAACACTCACCTCTCCGTGAAGTCCAACTGGCCACAATGCTTCACCTCTACGTGAAGCCTCTCCACCTCTACGTGAAGCTCCAAACGGCCACACCTCTTCACCTCTACGTGAAGATCCAAAACAGCTTCTCGAGAACCCAAATAGCTTCATAAAAGTTGCATCACCAAATGGCTGCGCCTTTATGGCTGCCTACGTACCTTTGCCCAAAAGGATCAAGCCAACCGTAGTTCATTCAGATGAGCTTCATCAAGTTCAAGCACTGGTACCTCTATTTGCAGCAGTGAACCTGTCTGACCGAGTCATATGAACCTCTTCTCGACCATCATGGAGAACAACGGCCTTCAACTTCAGCTTGTCACGGTCACAAGCTTGAGATTCATTCTTCTTTCCCCACAAGCGTGGTTTCACCTTTGTTCCTATAGCTGCAAACAACTCGACATCCTCAACAATGTCGTCAACCTGTTCAGCATCACCTTTGGTATCATGAACTCCACCCGGTGTCACCTCCGCTGAAGTATCCTTTGATGTCGAACCAACTGGAGATGATGAAGTAGCATTAACCTCCACCCGCTGCGATCTTCCCTTGGTCTTCGTCCTCTCCACCTGCTGAGAGACGATGGACTTCAACCTTGAAGTCTCTCCAAAAGTGACATTTCTGCTCATCACGATCTTCTTGTCTTCGGGGTCCCACAACCTGTAGCTGTTTCCCTTGACGCCCAAATAGACAAACCTCTTTGCTCGCGGATTCACCTTGCCATCCTTGGCACTGAAGTAGGCCGGACTTCCAAACCCCGCAGCAAACAATGACCTTGAGCAGCTTTCCCAGACCAAATAATCCAATGGAGCTTTACCTCCTATCGCAGTCGATCTATTCATGAGATGGCTAGCATACTCTGTCGCCTCAGCCCAAAACGACCTGTCCAATCCTGCATTAGACAATAACTTCCGAACCTCCTCCAGCAAGGAACGGACTACATCTTTAGCCAACCCATCTGTACCTGTTGTGAAGTGAGTAACAATACCTGTGTTCTGGCCAAATTGTTAGGAACTGGTACATGTCCTTTCTAACATTACCAATATGAAGCTCCTTTAGCTTCCTACCTATCTGCCTCTCCATTTTTCCTCTCCACTTCACCAACACATCTAGGGCTTCACCCTTTGTCTCATAGGATATATCCAAACCTGTCTTGATGAACCATCAATAAATGAGACAAAGTACCTGTGACCTCCAAGCGATGCCGTCTTAGCAGGTCCCCATACACTCATGTGAACACAATCAAGAAGACCTTCATTGTGGTGAGTATTGGTGCTGAATCTCACCTTCTTCTTGTCCAGAACGCTGTGTTCACCCTCCGACTTGCAGGTAACAGCACCTTCCATTTCCTTCTTTGCAGGAGCTAGCAAAGATTCTTCTTCTTCCTGTCCAGCCTTTCCCTGCCATATCCCCGGGCCAACATCATCTAAAGAACTCAAAGTCTCCGCCTGATCTGTAATCGTACTACCCTTCAAGTAGTAGAGGTTTCCTCGGCGGACGCCCTTCATCACCACCATCGAGCCCTTGATCATCCTGAGATCGCCATCTCGAACAGATATCACCATGCCCGATGCTTCCAAAGTGCCAACTGAGATAAGATTCCTTTTGAGCTGAGGTACATACCTCACCTCCTTCAACTCTCGAACTATCCCATCATCCATCTTGATGCGAACTGTACACATCCCTTCTATATTACACGGATGGTCATCCCCCATGACCGTGTAACATCCATCCAGCTTCTCAAAGCTAGAAAACCAGGCCCTGTTCGGGCACACATGATAGGTGGCTCCGCTATCCAAGATCCACTCAGCACTATCTGAGTTACAAATAGTAGGGGTAGTAACCGAGAGAGAGAACACTGAAGAGTCATCATCCGATCCATCCGCCTGTGCGAGATTCGCCTCGGTCTTTGACTCCACCTTCTTACCTTTGGCCTTCGGGCATTCTGCTTTCCAGTGTCCTAGTTCCTTGCACAAGGCACACTGATTCCTCTTCAGATTTCTGAAACCCGGCCTGAATTTAGATCTTCCTCTAACCTCCTTACCCTTCCTCGATGAACTTCTGCCTCTTACTTCCAATGCCTCCACCGATGAGTTTGACCTAGAAGGATGACTCTCCTTCTTCCTCGTCTCATAACTCGACAGTGCAGACGACACCTCATCATAATCCAAGGTCTACCTTCCATTGATGAAGGTCAGAGTGAATGCCTCATACTCCTCCGTCGGGAGTGAGTTCAGAAAGATGATCGCCTTATCTTCCTCATCTATCGTGACATCCACATTTACCAAGTCTGTAAGAAGCTTCGTATATCGGTTGATGTGCTCATTCACTGTGCTCCCCTTCTTCATCCGAAACTGATACAGCTTACTCTTAAGCTGCAACCTTGACTCAACACTCTTCGTCAGGTATTTCTTCGCAAGAGTTTCCCACAGTTTCTTCGCCGACGTCTCATGTTGTGCAAGGTATTTTATGTCTTGCGACAAACATGAACGTATCAAGCCACATGCCGACCTGTTCATCTTCGCCCACTCTTCATCAGTGGTAGTGCTCTTCTTCTTCTCCAATAGGAGAGTGTCTTCTAGGTTCGATGCATTCAGTGCATCCATAACCTCACATCTCCACATCCCGAAGTTATTTGTACCGTTGAACTTCACCACGTCGATCCTCGGATGAGGATGCATGGTCTTAACAGAAGTACTTTCCTCTGTCATTGAGATTTCTGATCCTCTATCTATGCGGAAGAATAACCAACTGGAAATAGATCTCTACTCAGATAAAAATCGAATTTTTTACCTGTCCCTTGAAACCCTAAATCGAGTTTCTCACCGGATCTACTCCACCACAGATTCCACGAGCCCTCCTTGCGTCCTTCTGAGATCGACACGCGATCTCCTCGAACACCAATACCTCTGATCTGAGATCGACACACGATCTCCACCGGATCAGATCTCGAGCCCTTCGAATCCTCAGAAATCCCAAGTGCAACCTGGCTCTGATACCACTTGTTGTGCGCCGATGACAACAACCCCAAGAGGATCTCACAAATCTCCAAGCACAAAGAACACCCAACAGCACAAATAATCACCGGAGAAAAGAACACACGCAAACAATCAATTTTAACGAGGTTCGGCCTCAACGCCTAGTCCTCGGGGCAATCAGAGAGAGATTTAATTGTGGCTAGCAGCCTCTTTAAATACAAGAGAGCTCCAGCCTTTTCCTTTTCGCAGATCTTCTACAAGATACAACCTTAGAAATCAACAATTAGGCTTAAATACCTAAATTTGCGGAGCAGCAGATTTTCGCCCAAACCCGACTGTCGGTCGACCCGGCCGGTCGACCGACCTCCACTCCGGTCGACCCGGTCGGCCGACCGAATTTAACCGAGAGTTTGGCTGTTTACAATCAGGGTCTTTCGGTCGACCGGCCGGGTCGACCGCCTAAGGCCCTGTGCATGTTGTGCATGTCGGTCGACCGGACCGGTCGACCGACCCTGCCTGATTCTGCTGCTGCTGCTGCTATTTCCAGCTGTTATTCCCTTCGTCTTCGTCGTCAACTTCCTCGGCGATCACTCGACGACCCCTCGACGAACCTTATCAACTTCCCCATCAGTAAACTCTCTCTTTCCAACATAAGGCCAGACTCTGTTGCCCAATTAAATTAAAAAAAGACCCTATATAAGCCCCTAGCTCTCTCTCTCTAATACTTCCCCGCACGCTTCTCTCTCTCTAAAAAACCCTAACTCACTCTCTCAACACTCAGCCCCCCCCCCCACCCCGCTCTCTCCCCCTCTCCCCTCTCTCTCAGTCCCCTCTCTTTCCATCTCTCTTTCCCCCTCTCAGGTCCCTCTCCTTTTCTCTGAGCTCTCTCTCCTATTCTCTCCCTCTCTCCTCTCTCTGCGGCAGTAGATGAGCGGGAGTTGGTAATATTTTTAACACTATTCTTATACACATTTTTAATTGTTATATATTGACGTGTTTATATTAAAATGCATGATACATATTGAGGGATATATCATAATGGATACTATGATGGTGAAGGCTTTGGAGAACGAGGGTCAGAGGGTCTCGATACTCCATAAGATAAAGATATTCATCGAGAGGATGGTAGGGGGAGTCGGTATGCACGTCATGCACATCCGCCACGACCAGTGCTTACATATACACGACATGCCAGACATCTACCAGACGAGGCAGGACCTTCTCAACCCGTCGCTAGACGTACACGATATCGGGAACTGAGGAGGCGGCGGGACCATCACATACACAGCCTGCCTCCTAGACTACAGTTGCATGTGGTCGTGGTCATGGCCGAGGAACTGGATGACGTAGAATTAGACATGCATTGTCATGTTTGTATAATCAAAAAACTTTGTTAAATTGATATAGATATGATACATTTTGTGTATTGATATGTTGTTGACTTAAGTTTTTATTGTTTATTACATTTTGTGTATCAATATGTTGTTGAATTGAGCTTGTGTTGTTGATTACATTTTGTATATCAAAATGTTGTTGATTTGAGTTGATATAGTTTTATTATGTGTTGGATTCAGTTTGAATATGTGTTTTGAGTTTGTGGATTGATATTTTAAGTTGGATTAAAATTGTAGATCAGATATATTGGGATTGAGATGTGTTGAGATTCAATTGAGTGAGATTAGAGTAAAAGAATGTTTTTTGTATTGTCCAGAAATCTGTTTTCACAGATTCTAGTGTTGTATTCAGCCACAAGTTTTGATGTAGCTGTAAACATGCCAAGGACGCACGTCGCACTTTTTTGCAAAGACACCAAAAGTCCGGCCTTGCGAAGGCCGGACTTCAGAATAGCGCCCAAAAATAGCCCGGCCTTACCTCTGTAATCACCCTAAACGCGGTTAAGTGTTGGGGTCCGGCCTTGTCAAGACCGGACTTTTAGGATTGGCTTTAAAGAAGTCCGGCCTTGCTAAGGCCTTAAACATCATGTAAAGAAGTCCGGCCTTGCCAAGGCCGTACTTCTCTAAACCCCCTCCCCCGCCACAATGGCGGCCACAATCGACCGTTGGCCGACGTGGCACCAGCGTGAAAGGAGAGAGATCGGTTTTTGTAAATATTTTTGATATAAAATTGTTTTTATAATTATGCTTATTTCAAAAATTTGTCCTTTTATAAATTATTCAAGAACTTCACGAATCTGTAATACTTTATGAAACAAATCACCTGCTATATTTTGAAAGAAACACAAAGAAATGCAAAAGAATTATAAATTTCAACAACGAGATCTCTTGTTATTTTGTTCGAGAAAGAAAGAAGTTAAATATTTGACAGAAGAAAAGCCTCTGATTTCTTTTTCCACCTAGAATAAAGAAGTTAAATATTTGAAAGAAGAAAAGCCTCTGATTTCTTTTTCCACCTAGAATATTATTAAAGGAAACATACCCTCTCCTGAAAATTACAATTTGAAACAAGAAAAAAAAAAGAATTTTTATTGTTTTTAACCTTCTCAGTTGAATACCAAAAAGACGAAAAAAGAAAAAAAATGACAGTTTTCTTTATGGGAAATATAGAGAAAATTTTCACTGACAACCAACAGAAAAAGGGCGTGAATGAATTCTGGTGCTTGAATACGCCTCAGCGTCCTCTCAGCAAGCCTTCTCTTGTCTGCTGGTGGCGATGGCTGTGGCCACCGGGCAGCTTCGGGTTCAAGCTCCGCATACAAGTACGGCTTCAGCAGCTGCTCGGTCAGAAAACTTTTGTTCATCAATGACACCACCTCGATCAACTATCTTCTTGCCAAGCATCCGGATGGGAGCAGTGCGGCGGCAAGAAGGGTATTTGGGAAGGTCAACACCTGCTTGGATGCGTAGCTCAACGACAGCGGGGATACGATTATAGTTGAAGCGGGGTTCATGCTTAATGCGGCGGCCAAAGGGGTAGAGGTGGTATGATTTCTAAAATCCTTTCGTTCGTGGCTTTTGGGGTAAAAAGTTCAGCTCTTCTTGTAGATATAATTTCAAAAGCCTTTCATTCGTGGCCAAAATCTGAGCAGTCTGATAACAAATAGTTCTGTATTCCCCTGAAAGAATGCCAATACGCAAGAAATAACTAAACTAAAAAAGTCAATGACAGTACAAAATAAGCCTATATGGTTAACGATATCAACAGTGTTTAAATTATTGAACATACAAACAAAAAAGCAAACCACTAAAAAATCTCAGAGATGCATGATTCATGAAATATGAATGCACAAGGAAAAACAATATAGGCAAAAAACATGGGAGAAGTTGGCACAGAGCTCCACACGATGCAAGAGGACCCAAGTTCGAGTCTGCTTGGGAGAATTAGATTTTGATTATTTCGTATCCACATTTTGACGATGAAGCCTATCATATTTCTTAATGTTTGATGGATCATGAACCTCTCGGGACAAACATGCATAAGTTTTTGATATTGTATCTTCCAAAATTACAAAGAGGTTGATGCCCGACATGCAACCATGAGAAAAGGAGCAAGGGGTGGGTAAGATTATAGGCCAGAAAAAAACACACAACAATGTGATAAGAATGTACCTAAGCTTAACCAGCTTTCAGAGAGCCAGTAACTGATACACCATTAGTAAATTATTTCTTTTTGAGGTAAAGAATCCCCAAAAATAGTAACAAATTTAACTGAATCAAATAAAACTACACAATAACTTATTGTCAAGAGTGGCAGTAGGTGATATCAGCTTTTAACTAACTCACAACATCCCCATGTGGATTTCTATCTGGTTCCGTTGACCCAATTGTGGTGCGTCCTGGATCCAGGTCATCAAACCTAATGAGCCAAGAAAAAAATGAAGAACAATGTCTAACTAATTCACTAAGATATATGTATTTTTAGTTAGTGTTTCGCTTTTCCTTATTAGACTCATTTTGTGAGTTACACCTAACAAGACTTACACTATTGGTTTTAATGCTTCAACTTTGAACTTTGATTATTTAAACTTAATACATTTGTTGTTCTGTCACAAGACTTGAGACTTCCCTCAGGGCATTCCCACCCCTTTACCACTGAGCCCAGGGCTCAATTAGTGGCGGAGCCAGAAAATTTTTTTGGGGTGGGCTGCAATTTCTTATAACATATGCTTATGAATTATATGAATTTGTAAAAAGAATAAAACAATATTCTCCACTAAACCAGGGGCGGAATCAGGAATAAATTTGTCAAAAGAAAATTAAAATAGAAGGAGATTTAAAGCAATAAATGAAAAAGAATCAAAATAGAAAAAAATTTAAGAGAATATATGAAAAAATGGGCCGGGCTGTAGCCCGGCCCAGTCAACTAATGGGTCCGCCCATGGGCTCAATGTCTATTTAAATAAAATTGCCATCCTGCTCCTTTTTAATCAAAGCAGTTGTTTTCTATTTTCTAAACAAGTATCAGATTAAGGGCAGAGCTTTATAGATATTAAAAGGTGCAAGCACCTACTATTGTAATTCTTAATTCTACGTCCTCAAAGTTATCTCTGTGCATTGTATGTTTTCACACAAATGTATAATACATAATGCTCCGAAGTGTACCACGAGTCCACTGCCCCAAATACCAATCTGATTAAGCATGCTCCCTTTGTACTTACTGTGTACTGCTCAAAATATCATATGTCATTCTGGTGCTCCTATTCTCATTCTGATGCTTCACAATTAAATATGTCCTTCCAAATTGTTTACCACTTCCCATCTGCAACCCTTAAAGGGTGTGAAGTAATATGAATAATACTCAATTCAATCCTTTCTCTTTTTTATACTGATGCAAATAAGGAAGCGAACAACACCGGTTTGATCCAAGGAACCCTAAAAGATACTTTTAGGTAGAAAAGCACTCGAATCAACGAGCAAAGTACTCCAATTCACGAGCAAAGAGTAAGCAACTCCAATCCACGAGCAATTGAAAGAGGAAAAAATGAATTTAATTGATAATCAAAGTTGAATACTAAAAACAAAGATACAATGACTTTATATAGATAAATAAAAAAGAAATACTACTCTAACTAGGAAACTTAATTATACGAAGAAAAAAATAAATTAATCGGAATTCAAATCGGACTCAAAAACAACTTCCATTCAGAGTTAGATACAGCTGACACGCACAGGGCTGTCTAGGGGTGAGCATCAGTCGTTTCAGTTCGATTTTTGCTGATTTTTGCAAACCAAACTGAACCGATTGGGCTTAGGAACCGAACTGAACTGACACAGTTCGATTCGGTTTTTTTTTTGATTTTTTTCGGTTAAGCCATATATTCCCACCATTTTCTTCATTTTTTAATCACCATTATATTGTCATCCTCTAATATTCTAATCTCAAATTTTCAATTCCCAATTAGAAACAAGAAAAAGACCTGAACTTCAATTTAAATTTAAATTAAATTCAATGAAAAAAAAATAGTAATTGACATAGTTATTACACTTATAGATAGAATTTGATGATGACTGAATTGATGGTCATGTAAGTTGTCTCCAGATGACAAAACCAGAGAAAATAAGTGGCAAAAAGAGTTCTTTGAATCGTGTGTGGGCCCTATCATCCTGCTTGCTTTTTACAATCTTTACACTTCTATCTAACAGTTATTTTTACCATTTCAGAGATGATCAAGCATTTATTGTACAGCGTCATTTTCAATTTTTTTTCATTGTTGCTAGGGGTGAGAGATTCGGTTCAGTTCGGTCGGGTTCTAATTTCGGAACCCGAAATCGAAACCCGAACGAACTAGAGCGGTTCGGGTTCGGGTTTCAGATTTCGGTCAGGTATTTCGGTCATACCTGAACTCTGCTCACCCCTAGGGCTCTCGACAGTCATAGGGCCATGTTGACAGATTGTATAGCCTCAACTCTCTGAAATGATTCTGCATGTGGTCTATCGACAGCAATAGGGCCCTGTCGACAGATTGAGCCGCACATGTCGTCAGACTGAGCCGCACCTATCGACAAGCCAAGTTTTGGCTGTCGATAGCACAGTCTGTCTGGCTTGTTTCTACTCTGTTCTCCTATATCAGTTCCTCCCCCTTCAAAAGAACTCATCCTTGAGTTATAGTCTGGATATATCTGCCCGGTAGGTTGATAGTCATAAAGGTCTGCCACATTGAATGTCTTGGACATCGCCATATAGCTTTGAAGATCCACAACATAAGCGCCATCACTGACCTTCTTTATAATCTTAAACGGTCCATACTTTTTTGCTTCAACTTGCTGTATGCTCCAACTGAAATTCTTTCTCTTCTCAAGCACACCATCACTATATATCCTTCCTCAAAGTGTTTCCTCTCCTTTTCTTGTCGGCTGCTGCTTTATATCTTGCATTAGATTTTTTTCAACTTCAATCAAACATGTTCTTGCACATCTAGAACTTGTTCGACCATGGTGCTAGTAGCATTACTAAACTTCTTCCCAATTGATAGTTTAGTTAAATCAAAGAGATGATGAGGTACCCTCTTATAGATAATTGCAAAAGGTGACATACTCATTGAACCATGAACCGTGTTGTTATATACAAACTCTACTTAGGGCAAAGGTTAATCCCATGTTCTTGGTTTATCTTCATAGAACGCTTCGTAGTAAATTGTCTAAGGTGCGGTTGACAACTTCTGTTTGTCCATTGGTTTGAGGATGTGTCGTACTGCTATACAATAATATATCAAATCTTTGCCATAAGGTAGTCCTAAAGGTAGCAAAAAATTTGCTATCCCGATCTGAAACAATGAAACTTGGCATATCATGCAATCTCACAATTTCTTGAAAGAACAATTTAGCCACATGTGATGTGTCTAAAGTCTTGCGGAAAGAAATAAAGTGTGCCTTCTTGGATAATCGATCTACTACAACGAAGATCGAATCCACTCTCTTTTGTGTGCGAGGAAGTCCCAACACAAAATCCATGCTCAAATCTTCCCAAATATCTTTAGAAACGGGCAAAAGTGTATACAATCTTGTATTTGTGCTTGTCCCTTATAATCTTGGCAAACTGGGCAACTCCTCACAATGGTAGCCACGTCCTTTCCCAATTGCGACTAGTAATATCTTTCTTCAACACTAGCTAATGTCTTGTCTCTTCCAAAGTGCCCTTTAAGCCCGCCTCCATGTAATTCTCTAATGACCTCCCGCAAGAAAGTCCTTGAAACACATAGCCGATTTTTTTTTGAAAAGAAAATTATTCATAATATGGAGTGGGGCCAAAACAGAGTATATGGAGTGTAAATTCAGTAAATAGGGAATCTGAGATTATAGCATTGTGAGACTAGATGGACAAGAAATACCGATGAGCAATCATTTTAAGTATTTGGGTTCTATTATCCAAAAGGATGGAGAGATCGATGGTGATGTCAACCATAGGATTCAAGCCGGCTGGTTGAAATGGAGGAGGGCAACAGGAGTTTTATGTGATCGTAACATTCCGTTATGACTGAAGGGAAAGTTTTATTGGACTGCTATTAGGCCAGCTTTGTTATATGACACAGAATGTTGGGCTATAAAGAGACATTATGCCCAGAAGATGAGTGTAGCAGAGATGTGCATGCTTCGTTGGATGTATGGTAACACGCGGAGAGATAAGGTGAGAAATGAGAATATTCGTACTAAGATAGGTGTAGCCTCTATAGAAGAGAAGATGAGAGAAAATCGCCTACGATAATTTGGTCATGTGCGACGTAGACCGACAGATGCACCAGTCCGACGAGTAGAGCGTATCAATTTAGGGCAAGTTAAAAGAGCGCAGGGGAGACCGAAGAAAACATGGATGGAGGTAATACAATAAGATATGGAGGCTAAGGGTCTTAGTGAAGGCATATTGCTCGATAGGAATGAGTGGAGAAAGTTGATCCATGTGCCCGATCCGGCGTAATTCTCTTTTGGTTCATGTAGCCTACCCCCAAATACTTGGGACAAAAGGCTTAGTTGTTGTTGTTCATAATATGGTAGTCCTTCGCGGGTTGTCTTGTAAAACACTTTTCCTAAATTTCTTCAAAATCTTCATCTTTCTCATATAACTCCTTTAAGAAATCAAACCAATGATCTCACCATGCAAAGTAATCAATAATTGTACCCTTCTACTCAATGCATCAGAAACTTTGTTATCGACCTCGGACATGTGTCGTATCACAAAGTTCAATTGCTCAAAATAAGATTCCCACCTTGCATGCATTTTGTTGATGTGCTTCTGATTCTTGAAGTGTTAAGAGTGATTGATGATCTGAATATAGCACAAAGTCATAAGTTATAGGGTAGCTCTCTCATGTCTTTAAAGAATGATCGACTGCATACAACTCTTGTTCATAAGTAGACTATTTCTGCCTTGGCTCAATTAACTTTTCGCTTAGAAAAGCAATAAGTCTCTTTTCTTATGAAAGAACCGCTCCAATACCGACTCCGCAAGCATCACACTCTAACTCGAATACCTTCTTGAAATCTAGAAAAGCTAGAGTGGTTGCATGGGAAAACTTATCCTTGATTAGTGTGAATGCTTCATCTGCCGCGTAGTTGATGTAATACAGGATCGCAATCATCTTCGAATACAAATAAAAAAGAAAACTAGAGTTTTATAAGAAATAAAATGAAAAAGAGAGATTAGGGTTGGAGAAAGAACCAGATAACTTTGGGTTTCGCACCCCTTACGCGGGCTTCGCACCCCTTGCACCACGGGCTTCACACCCAATCTCAAGAACCCAAGAGCTCTAAAATTTTAACTGGAAAAGTTTTAATTATTCATTGTCTGTTTATTCATTGAGTTGAGCCTCTTTATATAGGCTCTTACAAAGTGAACTTCCCCATCACAACCGATGTGGGACTAAGTTTTATAATAAAAGAAAAGGTTAAACTCAAAAATAGACTAAGGCATAAAAAGATAATTAGTACTGGTGTGATGTCCCCATCATTTCCCCCGGGGTGGGAGAGAGTCGACCCTGTCGAGTGAGGACACCTCTCATGAAGCATCTCAATCGGGCCATGGTGGTGGTCGTGACAGTAACACTAATGCATCACATCGAGATCAAGGTGGTGGAGGTGGAACTGGTATCCGTGTCGGAGCGATAAAAGATAACAGCTTGATCAAGACACCTATAGCAGACTGAGGCACGTCATCCATGATGAAAACTGAACAGATTGCACTTTGCACCATAAGTACCCTGATCACTTGTGAGCCTGGCTCCTGTAGACATATCTGCAATGGGTCGTACACCTCAGGCGATCTCAAAAATAATGATACACTCATAGCTGCCAACGGTGGTACTAGCTTCAAAGTAGGCTCCGCTAGAAGATCTACAAGGGTCTCAACAGGGAGACCTTCAACTTCCATAGGCTGTGGGGAAACCTCTTCTTGCTGTGACACCGACTCAGTAAAAACTTCTGGTCTTGGCTCTGGCTTATCATAAACTTCTGGCTTGGCTCTAGATCGTCATCAATTTCTGGCTCTGATTCTGGATTGTCAACAACCTTTATCGCCTTGCTTTCTAGCATCTTAACCATGCCAGCGAGGATCTCCTTACATTCAGCAACCAAATCGCTGAATTGTGGCCCCTCGAGGTGTGGAGCATACCGGGCATGAAGAAGTTCTTGTAAGATAAGCCAATCTCGACAGTCGATATGATTGTCTTCCCACCACCAATAAGCTTCTCCAGTTAACTTCATTTGGGCATAATGACACTTCTGCGCAGGTGTCAAGGAGAAATACCTGAAGAAATTCTCAAGATGGTTTTCCCACTTTTCATACCCATCTTGATCATAAAAACCCCGAAAATACGAGAGAGCTGCATACATGTCCCTTTCAACCTCCTTTTCATCCCCATCAGTATAAATGTATTTGCCACAAAAGTAAAATCCCATGAATAAAACTCAATGTATAAAGATCAGAGGTTACCCAATAAATCGGTAGCTCGAATTGGACTCAAATTGGGCTGAAGATGTGTCAGAACACTGATTCTCTGCTGCTGGGACAGTACTGGTGCCAAATACGAGCTTGTGGAGGTCAGATCTTTTGCTCAAGTGCTATGAAATCTTTGTAATGGCTTCGGGGCTCAGTCACGAACCTAACGCTTTGAACAGAGCTCAAAACGGACTCCGAACGGGCGAGAAACAGACTCCGGACTGGTTGGGTGGGAGATGGGCGGTTACTGTTCACTGTGAACAGTAACCGGATGAACAGTATTACTGTTCACGGTGAACAGTAATTACTGTTCACGGTGAACAGTAACTTTTTTTAAAAATTCCTCTTTTTTTTGTTTTTCCCTCTCTTTTTCTTTTCTGTTTTTTTCTTTCTGTTTTTCTGTTTTTCTGTTTTTCTGTTTTTTTTCTGTTTTTCTCTTCTTTTTTTTTTCAAAGTAAATCTAGATCTAAATGTAACAGTAATCGATTTTTTTTTTTTACAAAGTAGATCTAAATAAATCTAAATCTAGATTTAGATCTAGATCTAACAATAATCGAATTTTTTTTTCAAAGTAGATCTAGATCTAGAGATCCAGATCTAAATTTAGGATTTGAGGAAGAGAAGAAATTCGAAGGGGATTGGGACCAAAGCTCTGATACCAAATTGATGTAATACAGGATCGCAATCACCTTCGAATACAAATAAAAAGAAAATTAGAGTTTTATAAGAAATAAAATGAAAAAGAGAGATTAGGGTTGGAGAAAGAACCAGATAACTTTGGGTTTCGCACCCCTTACGCGGGCTTCGCACCCCTTGCACTACGGGCTTCACACCCAATCTCAAGAACCCAAGAGCTCTAAAATTTTAACTGGAAAAGTTTTAATTATTCATTGTCTGTTTATTCATTGAGTTGAGCCTCTTTATATAGGCTCTTACAAAGTGAACTTCCCCATCACAACCGATGTGGGACTAAGTTTTATAATAAAAGAAAAGGCTAAACTCAAAAATAGACTAAGGCATAAAAAGATAATTAGTACTGGTGTGATGTCCCCATCAGTAGTCCAAAGAAAAAAGTTTTTCTTCTTCAAACAATCGGTAATAGGTACTACCAAGCTACTAAAATTTCGAATGAAATGTGTAGAAAGTAGCTAAACCATGAAAACTCCTCACCTCTATGGTACTTTTGTGTACGGGCCAATCCCATATTGCTTTTATTTTCTCTTTGTGCACATAAATCCTTTGAGAACTAACTACAAACCCCAAGAATATCAAACTGACAATCATATAGCTGCACTTTTTCAAATTGACGTATAACTCATTAGCTTGTAGAACCGTTGACACTTCCCCTAGATGTTTCATATGCCCAGTCTCACTCGAATGTAGATAAGGATGTCATCAAAATAAATAACCACGAATTTCCCTGGAATGATTTCAACACCTTATTCATCAATCTCATGAAAGTACTAGGTGCATTGGATAGTCCAAAAGGCACGACCATCCACTCAAATAATCCCTCCAAGTCTTGAAAGTTGTCTTCCATTCATCTCCCGACCTAATGTAGATTTAATGGTAACCTCTCCTAAGGTCAATCTTCGAAAACATGCAAGAGCCTCCCAATCTATTCAACATATCATCAAGTCGAGGTATGAGGAATCTATAGCAAATGGTTATCTTGTTGCTTGCTCAACTATCTACACACATGCGCGAGCTTCCATCCTTCTTTGGTGTTAAAAGAGCAAGTACCACACATGGACTCATACTCTCCCTAATATATCTCTTGTGTATCAACTCTTCAACCTTCTCCTTGAGAACTTCAGTCTTCTTAGAATTCATCATGTAGTGTGAAAGATTAAGTAAACTAGCTCAAGTAATAAGATCAACGTGATGTTGAATATCTCTCATGGGTGACAATCCTTTCGAAAGCTCATCATGAATAACTCTTTTAAACTCTTTCAACAATAGTTTCATCTTTTCGGGAATTCTAGTGGTTTAAGTAACTTTTTCTTTGACCACCAAAATTAATCTTTGCTTAGTCTCCTTTGATTCCACCAAAAACTCGCCCTTGACTGCATATGGATATGAATTTTGGCTATTTTTCTTTTGTAGTTCTTGAAGTATGTGGAATCGGTCTAATGTGTGGAATCGGTCTAATGGCAACTCTTTTACCCTTCCAATTGAACAAATAGATGTTCATCTTTCCTTTGTGGGTGGCGTCAACATCGTGTTGCCATGGTCTCCCCAAGAGAATATGACATGAGTTCATATCAACCACATCACAAGCAACAAAATCTTGATAGAATTTGACAATTGAAATAAGATCAGGATATAAATATATTACCTTGATCGAGGGACCCTTCTTGATCCAACCAATGGTGTAAGGATGACGGTGTGGCTCCATCTCTAGTTTCAAGTATTTACAATTGCTCTAGACACAACGTTCTCGCAGCTTCCGTTATCAATGATGAGGTTGTATACCTTGTTCTTGATCGAGCATCTTGAATAAAAGATTTGATGTCGTTGTGTAGTGTCGGGGGCCTTCTGATTGCATAGTAATCTCTGAACAACACAAGTTACAGAGTCTCCTTACTCTTCAGCAAAGTCTATTTCACCTAGATCCTCAATTTCGACCTCTTCCTCCCCGTCATCTTCATAATCCGACAAATTGACCTGCTTCCTTTTAGGGCATTCATTGGACATGTGTTTAAGTTCTCCACACCTATAGCACTAGCCAACCTTAGGTTTGACATATGAATTCTCCTTACTCTTTGTAGATGCGATGGTTATTGTTGCTGGTGTGGATGTAGGCGTGTTGGTTGACTGATAGGCTGGCATCGAGCAACCATTATGGAACTCAGTTGGACTCCTTCGCCACTTGTTGAATTTTCAAATATTGTTGAATACCTGAAAGGTGAAGCTCTATTTTGTAATCTCTCAATCTTTAAGGCTTTATTATAGGGTTCATCAACGGAGAATACATCGTGAAGGATCACGCGTTCTTGAATAGGATATTTCAGGCCACTAATGTATTTTGCCGCTTGTTGCACCTCCGTCATAGACTCATAGCTAAATCACAGCATGATCCTAGGCAATAGAACTCCTCCGTGTATGCCGTGATAGTTCTTTTACTTTGCTGACAATGATCAAATTGATTATAAAAGATTTGTTGATAGTCGGGTGAAAGAAATTTATCTTGAAGCAGCTGTTTCATGTGCCTCCACATCACCACGAGTGGCTTGCTTTGACGTCTCCTTGTGAATTGCAATTGATCCCACCGTGTGGCTTCTCCTCCTTAAGTCTGTACGTCATAAACTTGACTTGTTTCTCCATGAGAACATAAGCCATGTCAAAGAACTTATCTATCTCATAAATTCAATCTAAGAAGGATTCAATATCAAGGTTCCCACTAAAAGAAAGAATATCAACTTTCATCCTGTACTCATTAGGACTTGAATAACCTTCTTTACCATAATTAGAATAAGGAAATCTACTTCCCTGGTTAGGGGGTTAGGAAATCCGCTTTCTCTGTTTAGATTAGAATTAGCGAACATCCTTTGTCACCAGTAGGCCATCCCTTCATCTTCGCATTCATCTTTAAAATCATCGTATTGATAGATGGGGATTGCACAATTCTTCCTCATCGGAGAATTCATCAAGTTGATTTCGTAGAGGATGTTTTGGTGGTGGATAATGTGGTGGTGGTTGATAAGAAATTAGTTGTAGTGGAGGTGATTGGTTTGGTGGTGGTTGATGGGAGGGTGGTTGTGGGTGATTTGATGGTGGTTATTGTGGTGGATTTAAGGGTGGAGGGGGTAGATGAAGATTAACTGATGAATGATTACGTCCACTTTGATACATACCTTCGGTCAGATCTTGATCATCGATCTTGAGACAATCTATTGAGTTTTTGGACCACACTGTCTAAGGTTGATTCAAGAGCGTTGATCTTCCCTTCAACAGTACACATCCTTGTGGAAAGTCTTTGCAATCCGTCGCCGTCTCTGCCGTCACTAAAAAGTAGTCGAAGCTCTGATACCATTTGACGTAGATAAGAAAGTGAACGCCAGCTAGATCTCATTCTAGCGCCAACGAATCCTAAAGAATGCCTTCACATAGAAAAACACTCGAATCCACGAGCAATTGAAAGAGAAAAAACTGAATGTAATTGATAATCAAAGTTGAATACTAAAATAAAAAATACAACGATCTTATATATACACATAAAAAAAGAAATATTACTCTAACTAGGAAACCTAATTACATGAAAGAAAAATAAAATCAATCAGAATTCAAGTCGGACTCCAAAACTAACTCATGTTCAGAGTTGGATACAACTGACACGCACAGAGTTGTCGACAGTCATAGGGCTCTGTCGACAGACTGTATAGCCTCAACTCTCGGGAAACGATTCTGCATTTGGTCTGTCGACAACAATAGGCCCATGTCGGCAGACTGAGCCGCACTTTTCTGCTGTCGATAGCACAGTCTGTCTGGCTTATTTTTCCTCTGTTCTCCTACATCTTATACTCAATTCAACCCTTAAAGAGTGTAAAGAAATATGAAATGCATATTGCCAACAATCTTGAGAATCCACTTATGATCTGAACTAAAAATGCCTACAGAGAGAATCATTTTTTTCTTGTCCATAAATTAAGTGAACACACAATAACGGGTTTGAATGAGAAGTTGATTTGATCTGTCATGAGAGCACCAGAATTGACCATTATGCTACTGTGTTTTATGGTGCACATATCATGATTAATGTTTTGATTCTTGATCTGTCTGGCAACACCACTGGTCAAATATATTGGCACTAAAAGTCCCATCTAGTTGCACTAAATTTTAAGAATCAATTGACCCGTTAGGGGCAAGTAGGAAGCTATTTTAAAAATTAGGTTTTATTTATTAGTCTTCAAATTTCAGCAAATATTTTTTTTTTTCAAACTCACGATTTTTCATCCATCATAACATGCAAGGAGGTGTTTAAGAGTAGTATTAGAACTAGGATTATGTAATACTAATTATAATAAGAGTAGGAGTTTTCTTATTTATGTAGTTGTATTGGCTATATATATGGGCATTGCCCTTGTCAATAATATACAAAAATCTAGTTTCTTCAATTGATTTAACAGACGCTTTATTGTGACATGAGAAACTATTGGTTCGAGATCTGAGGAATGCAAAATCAAAGAGAAATTTCCTTCCCCTAAAAAGAGAGGATGTGTGTTGCGCGCATGGTGCAACAACCAATGAGAAACCCCAACCAACAGAGGAGAGATGCACCAGAGAAGTACCCAAAAGACAAGAACAATTAAATAAGAGAGAAAGCCAAACACAATATTTAACGAGGTTCAGCAATTTGCCTACGTCCTCGGGGCAAGAGAGAGATCTTATTGATTCAACAATCAATTACAGGTTTCGGGTTTTGAGATACAATCTATGGGGCTCTACCCCTTTATTTATAGCCAGAGAGTCATAGAGAAACCACAATTGGATTCGTCTCTGGATCAGAAACAGAGTTTGAATCCTGATAGGATAAGCAAATCCGACTATCGGTCGACCGGTCGGTCGACTGACTCCTTCCTTCGGTCGAAAAGTCAGTCGATCGAACCCTAACAGAAAGAGGGCTTGTGCCAGTCAGTCGACCGTTCAGTCGATCGACCCTTAACAGAAGCTGGCTCATGTAGTCGGTCGACCGAACTGCTCCTATGCACCATGTTGTGCATGTTGGTCGACCGGGCGGTCGACTGACCTTCTATTCTGGCAGCACATGAACTTCTACTTGCTTCTTCTGGACTCTGATCTCTGTATTATCTCTTCCGATGAGTTAAAAAACTCTTCCAACAAGCTTTTATCTCCTCTCCCCCTACAATTCTCCACCTCGGTGAAGATTTTCAAATCTGAGCCGAACTTCAATGAACACCTGGCGAAATCGACACTATCAGGGAGATTGACACACGATCTCAACTTGAGCGTTCCAGACGAAATCGGCACATGATCTTGGTGAAATCGACACACGACCTCGGCTTGGCCGAACGGACCAACCGGTTCCAAACGAATCGCCAGCACACTTACAATTGATTTCAAATGATAACACCGAATCCAAATTTAGTTTGTCGTCCCCTCAGCAACTCTCTCCCTTGCCACCAAAATTGTTCATTCTTGTGCCAAAAAAGATAAAAATCTAAAGTGGCCCTATTTAAGATTGATTTCACAAAGACTTATGACTGTATTGACTGGGATTTTATCATCAATCTTTTGAAGGCTAGAGGTTTTGGAGCTAAATGGAAATCTTGGATTCAAATGATCTTTGCCTCCTCTAAGTCTTCCATCTTGGTGAATGGTATTAAATCTATATCATTGTTTGTAGAAGAGGATTGAAACAAGGGGATCCTCTCCCCCTTTTGCTTTTCATCTTGGCTGTGGGTGTTCTTCATAGAATGCTCAAGTTGGGCCATGAAAATGGTCATTTTTCTGAGTTAAACTTCAGAGGGGTTTTGAAGAATATTAATTCTCTTTAATTTGCGGATGACACCTTTATCTTTTGTAAAGCCAATAGAGTGGATGTTACAAATCTCAAAGTCTTACTCTATTTTTTTGAAGACTTTTCTGGTCTCAGTATTAATTTTGCCAAAAGTTTCTTAGTGTATTTTGGCAAATTTGATAATAGAGGGGTCATGCTTACCGGTATCCTTAATTGCACCCTTGATTCTCTTCCTCTTAAATATATGAGTCTTCCTTCAAATCCTTACAAGCAGGGCAGAAGGAAATTGCAACCTCTCCTTGATAAATTTTATAAAAAAAACTCTTGTTGGAAAGGTAGTACTTTGTCCATTGGAGCTAGGGTTATCTTAATTAATTATGTTCTCTCAGCACTTCCCTTATACTATCTTTCTTTTTTTAAGATCCCTTCATGGGTTATTAAAAAGATTGATATTATTAGAAGTAAATTTCTGTAGAGTGGAAACAGAAAAGATACTACTTCCTTTCAACATCTTGTTAACTGGTCCACTGTTTGTCTCTCTAAAGCTGAAGGGGGTTGGAGGTTATCAATCTAAAATTGTTCAATTATTCTCTTCTTTGCAAATGGCTTTGGAAAGCCTGTCTTTGAATTCTGTGTCAGGTAAAGTTCTTTCTTCCTTGTACTCTAATAACTAAAAGCCTCTTCAATCTAGTGAGATTAGATCAACCAATTTTATTTTCTGGATCAATGTTTTGTCAGTCAAAGACCCTTTTTAGCACAATATTTATGGAAATTGGGTGATGGGAAAAAAATCAGATTTTGGAGAGATAAGTAGATGGTGTGGGGAGAGGGGGTAAAATCTTGGGGTAAAATTTTGTTGATAGAGTTTTTTAAACTCTGTTAGAGTGTAGCCAAAAGATCGGTATAATCAATAGTGTTGAATACGAGAGCGTGTTAGTCGTATCGATGTTGAATTGCACAGGAGGAACCCAGCCTAATCGACTAGGGTATTTCCTAATCGATTAATGCGGCTACAGTAGCCTATTTTCAAATCTGGTTCAGAATTCATTTCTGATCTGAATTAGGGGTTTTTGGTTTCCTTTTCTTCGTGACTTCTTTGGCTATATAAAGAGGGGTATTGTCACCAATACTTGTAACTTATAATTGATTGATTTAATAAGAACCCTCTACCCTTGCCCCGAGGACATAGGCAAATTGCCGAACGTCGTTAAATCTTGTGTTCTCTCTTTCTTTCTTTTGTTTATTTGTTCATGTGATTGGTGAGTATTCTCTAGTGTTATTGTTCTCTGTTGCTTGGATTTTCTTCAAGTGGTATCAGAGCTTTCCGGTTCGACGGGAGTTTTCGTTCAGGTGGAGCAAATCAACTTGAAGACTGCCTACAGTTTCGTTCGGAGGTAAAGATCTGATCTTTCCTATTTGAATTTGTTTTCACTAATCGTTTTCACATTGTGTTGAGGAATCTATTGAGAAGATGGCTGGAGAAAGCTAATTCACGGTGAAATCCGTGAACCCATATCCGATGAAAAGTAATGTGATAATGTTTGATGACACGGACAATTTTAGAATATGGAGGTGTAAGGTGATGAATGCATTGACGGCATCAAAACCTTAAAGACACTCTACGATTGAAACAAAAAGCCGGATGAAACTTTGAAAAGGATTGGGACGAGATGAATAGGATGGGGTGTAGTCTTATAAGGTCTTGTTTGACACAAGACATCAAGTATCATGTGCTATATGAGACGTCTGCAATGAAGATGTGAAAGATTCTCGAGAAGAAATATCTGACGAAGAGTATCGAGTCTCGACTACTTCTAAAGAGGAGTCTTTATCGCTTCCAGTTGAAGAAGAAACTCTCTATTACTGAGCTCATGAACTACACAAATCTTCTTATAGATTTGGTTAATGTGGATGTGGATATCGAAGAAGAGGATAATACATTAATTCTTTTGAATTCTCTTCCTGATGAAGAGTATGAGACCTTTGTCCTCACCTTGATTAATGGAAAACAATCACTTAATTATAATGATGTGTCGGTTGCTCTTGTAAATTATGAAGGAGGAAGGATAAGCAATCTTCCTCCAATAGTACATCAGCGAGGCATTATTGGTATGATGCAAAAGTTCCAATCAGAAGGGCAAAGGCGCTCGCGGGAGATAATCCAAACAAGAAAACCCTCATCTATATACCATATACCTCATGTCTCCATCTACTGAGTATACACAACTCGAGTTGTCCACAATAACAGCATGAGAGAATAGCATGAATAAGCAAGATGCAGTGATTATACGGTAACTAAAGAATCCATATAAAACTAAGAGTAAGCAAGTCAGCAGGTTAAGTACAGTAGTACAAGTATAACGTCAAGCAAGAGACGAGTTGTGTACAATATGGTAACAGCAGGAGATCTGTGGAGTAGTACACATGTGGTAAACCAGGATATATATAGAATAATAATAATAAAACCAAAAATTCAAATTAAGATCCAGATTACGGCTTCATCAGATAAGTACGTCGAAAGAATAATTCAAACAAGAAACCTCCATCTATATATCATATACCTCATGTTATCGTAATCTGAATGTATACAACCCGAATTGCAAAACAATACAACAAATTATTAATTAATATATTATTATTATTATTAATCGTCCGACCCATATATCTAAGTATGTGTACAGGCGTACGTTCCATCTCATATACATCCATATATGTGTAAGTCGAGGTTGTTATTGAAAACTAATGATGAGACGAATAGGTTATGCTTACAGTAGGTCCCATACATGCCCGGGACCACGAATTAGGGTGTTCCGTTGCTGGCATACGGAACCGGCCGCAAGGACTATAGGAGACGGGTCTTATATTATGCCCATTCAGGAATGTAAAAGGAGGTAGGGAGCCAGCGCTCCCCTCGGTCAATTGGAGGCCCTCAGGTAGAACCGGAAATTTCAGTTGCACAACATAACTAATACCACTATAAACATATTCACTACTTGAAGTCTATCAGTTTTCCCTTACCCGATGTAGGTTGACATTTTTACAGTTTATTTTTATGTAATTATCATATTACGAAAATAGCAGGAGCAGTACAGGTTTATGAGTTATAGAAGTAACAAGAGTACATAAGTACTAGAAATACATGTCACTGTATGTAATATAGGATAGCAAAACAGGATTCCCGAAATATGATAATCACAAAGAAAGTAGGAATGTATCAGGTGGTAAGTGATAAGTAATATCAGACAGATGTTAGGTAATAATAAGCAGGTGCCAGGTGATAGTATGCAGGAGTTAGGTGTCAAGTAATAGCATGTCGGGTGATAATATACAGATGTCAAGTAACAGTACGGTAAATGTTAGCACATCAAGTGAAAGCACATCAAGCGATAACACGACATATATTGAGTGTCAAACAGCACAAAACAGGAAAATGGTTCGGATACAGGAGATCGATACGAATATCAAAAAAACAAACAATTTTTGAAAAATAGTATAAGTAAAGATTTCAACACGCCATCAATAAAAGAGTTAATCGAACTATCGAGTAAGCAAGCGAGTAAGCAAGCAAGTGACCATCCAAGCGAAGTTAAACAAGCTGGGGACAAGATTAGCAAACAGTGTTTAATCACCGAAGCGCCTGGTGGAACTCAGAAACGACTCGGCTTAAGATGCGAGTCTAAAATCCGGTAGAGTTTCGCCTAAACGTGTTTAGTGATAAAATGTTGAGCGCTAAGCTGCCTTTCCAGGCGTAACTAGAAAGTCCAGAGACTTTAATAAACCTCGAAGAGGTTAAGCCCAGAGGCTAAGTATGTACCTGCAGGAGATGTTAGTACCACACATCACACATGCATATATGGCTAGCAGGCAAGAGAACTGACAAGCGAGTAAGCAAGCAATTATCCAAGCGAGGCTAAGTAAGCTGGAGCGAAACTAATGTACAACACTAGATGCTATCACGCTCAACATGGTTACCGCTCACAACACAGATAAATATATGTGTCGTAGCATGCTTATGAACGCCATACTATCGCTCGCAGCACAACTGTGCTCACAGAGTAATTACGCTCGAACGGAGTTAGCGGTAAAGTGCTAATGCTAGGTCCACCTACCAGGCTAGCATATAAAAAGTCCAGAAGACTTTAAAAACCTCAGAGAGGTTAAACCCGAAAATTATAGTAAAAATCACGAAGTGGTTAAGCCCGGAGGCTGAGCAAGTACTTGCAGGAAATGTTAGTACCACACATGTATACAAATGCAGTAACAGAACGTAACATGTAGCAAATAGCTAAGTGAGGGGTCATGCGAAGCTAAGCAGTACTGAGGCAAAATCAGTGAACAGTGTTAGTCGTTAAGCACATGGCGGAGCCGTGCGCGTGTCTCGAGACGAGCGTGCAACCACTACGTCAATCATACCCGGTCACAACTCCTGCACAAGTGAATCTAGTGAATAAGCGCTGAGCGCTAAACTCACCGTCCAGACAGGAGCAGATCTAAATAAACCGTGAATCAGCTAAGCTCGAAGGCTGAAGGGCCTGGAGGCCGAATAGAGAGCTCAAAGGCTAAACAACCACGAAGGGTCGGCCACGCATGATAATAGAGCAGATCACAGGCAGTGTATAAGTACATGAATTAAACTACACTATTACAGGCATTCGTCACATATATGCTACATATACAGTCCTGGGTACTCGGCCACATACAAATACCGGTACACAATTCATATAAATACAGATTTAACCCTAAATACAGAATAAAATACAATCTGTCCTGACTAAGCGGGGAAACACAAAACGAGGCGAGGACACTCACCTAAATCTTTAAAATACACCGAAAATCTCAGAATTCAAAATACGTGTGTGGGCACGGCTCTACCCACCATCACTAGGAAAGAAAGTATAAATATAGAGAGAAAATACAGAGAGATCAGAGAGAGAAAAAAGAGAGCTAGAGAGAAAAGAGAGAGCTAAAGAGAGGACTGGTCGGCCTTGGCCCGCTAGAGGTGGCCAGCGGCAACCATGGTCGTCGGAGCACCAAAACATAAAGGAGAGTGTAAGGGAGGAGAGAGAAAAAGAGAAGAGAGATAAGGAGGGAAGGAGAGAGAGATCATGGGGAATGAGAGGGAACAAGAAGGGGATAAGAAGGGGCTAGCTGGCCGGCCACGGCCGGCCAGGCAACGGCCATGACTGTCACCGACTCAACAAAGAGAAGAGAGGGAGAGGGAGAGAGAGGAGAGTGAGAAAGATAGAGAGAAAAAAGAGAGAAAGGGAAAGAGGATCTAGAGAGAGGAGAGGAGAGATCAAGGGAGGAGAGATGGGGAGAGACTGGCGGTGGCGCAGTCCACAATGACGGCGGCGCAATTCACGGGGGCGGCAGCAAATCTGGGGAAGAAAGAGAGGAAGAAGAGAGAAAAAGAAAGGGAAAGAAAGAGAGAGGGAGAGGGAGGAGAAGAAAGAGAGGGAGGATCGGTCGTGAATGTCGTCGGAGGAGGTGGCGCGTGACGCAGCATCGCAGCAGCGGGCGGCGGTGGTCATCATCACCAGGGAGAAGAGAGAGGGAGAGAAGAAGAGAGACGAGGAGAGAGAAAGAAAAAGGAAAAAGAAAAAGGAAAAGAAAAAGAAAGCGAGGGAAAAGAGTGATGGAGAAGGTGATGGGAAAAGGGGCAAGCCCCTGTGGGGTGCAGGCGGCAGGGTGATGGGAAGAAAAGAAAGAAAAAGAAAAGAAGATAAGGGAAAGATTCCAAAATATAATATTAATAATATTGAAAAATATCGACTATTTCAGAAAAATCCCCAAAAATACCGAGAAGTAGAAAACATCACCTTGAGGAATAATATGAAATCAGTTTTTAGAAATTCAATCCCATTTTCAAATAAAAAAAATCCTGAAATCAACCGGTGATAACGGTCGACATCAAATCCGATCAAGTTTTGATAAATGCAGAAAAATTCACAAAAATGTATTAAAGTAAAAATATGATTTTAAGAAATAATATGGAAGTGAATTTCAGAAATTCAACTTCATTTGTAAATTAAAAATCCTAGAATCGGTCGGTGGCACCGATCGATACAGATTTTGAAGGTTTTGCAATTTAATTCAGAAAATATCAAAAAATCATGAAAAATCTAAAATATTGAAAAACAATATTTGATATTAAAATCAAATCTGACTACCAAAAAGGTCAAATCGATCAGACACTGAGATTGGGTCCCCGGTTCAGACTAGGGCTGACTCCGAGTCCACAAATCTGAATCCGATGCAAAGCAGTCACATAAATAATCCTAATACAAAAATAAATACAAGAAGTAAATCAAAAATACGATCAAAAAAAACTAAATACGTATCTAAGTCGTATTCCAGGAACGGGGTGTTACAGAATGGTGCGTGAATTGAAAGATGTAAGTATGTACCTCAACTGAAAAGGAATCTCATCTCTGTTGGTGTCTTGGAAGCATTAGGTCTTAAAATATCTATTAGAGATGGAGTTCTTAAGATGTTTAAAGGCTCGATAGTTGTTTTGAAGGGCGTCCGACGCAATAACCTTTACTACTTGAAGGGTAGTATGGTTACAAGGCAAGTGGTGACTTCTACAAATTCAGATAATGAATGCACTCAACTCTGACATATGAGGCTCAGACATATGGGAGAAAAATCTTTGCAAGCTCTAATAAAGCAACATTTATTGAAACGTGTCAGTACCTGCAAATTGAAATTTTATGAACATTACATCATCGGAAAGAAGACCAAGGTAAAATTTGGCATCACAACTTATTACACCGAGGGGATTCTGGATTATGTTCACACAGATGTTTGGGGACCTACCAAGACGGCATCTATTAGAGGTAACCATTACTTTGTGTCTTTTATAGATGATTATTCTAGGCGATGTTAGGTATATACCATGAAGCACATAGAGGAAGTTGTTTGGTCGGAAAAATTATGCAAAGTAAAATTTCTTTGAGTAGAGAAAGATTATAACGGAATGATTTCAATTACAGAGGAGAAAATAACTGGTTCTTCCTTTCGTTTAAGACTGGGCTCTTCTGTGTGGTGATAGAGTGATTCTTGTTCTCTGTTGACAGGCTGAATGACAAGCTTCTCTTCGGAATGCTCTCAAAATGTAATCAGAGGGGAACTCTGTTTTTAACACACTAAATGTTTAAAGCCCACTAATTTCACCTTTTCTCTCGCTGTGGACCTTTAAAAAAAACAAGAGAAAAGCAAGAAGCTTTTAGCTTGAGAATTTTCAGCTCTCAATCTTCAAAAGTCTCTCTTTCTCTTCTCTGGTCTCCCAAAAGTCCTCCCCTAGTCATACCTCCTCAAGCTATTTATAGGGAATCATAAGGGTATAATTATCCCCTAAAATCCCTCTATAATGGGGATTAACTTTCCCATTATGTGCGGAGTTAATTGACCCAATAATAAGGATCAGTTATAACAAAAACATGGGTCTCGCGCTGGACGCGGACCTCGCGTTGTTTGTTGCAGACGCGGACGTCTCAGTTAGAACGAGTTGCTCAGACCCGTAAAAGACGCGAGACGCGGGGTTGCTCAGACCCCTGTTTGAAGTAGAACACAGAGTTGCTCAGACCTGCACTTGAAGTAGGACGTGGAGTTGCTCAGACTCGCGTGAGATGCGGAGTTACTCAGACCCGTGTTTGAAGTGGGATGCGAAGTTGCTCAGACTCGCGTGAGACGCGGAGTTCCTTGGACCCGCGTCTAAAGTCTATATTTTCCTTTGGACGCGAGGTCCGTGTTTTAGTTGAGACGCGACCTTCGCGTTAAAGTGAGGTCCGCATCTAATGACCTGTCCTCAATGATTTTTAGACAGCCTACAGAACCCTCTCCAAAGTTTTCGACACACCGTACTTGATTGGGACGGATTTCAGAATACTTTGGACTTCAGTAGAGTTCGGGCTCCCGTGATTAGACCAGCAAACTTTCGAGATGATCTGAGCCTGATCCTGTCTAGATTCTGGTCTTCATGAGTGTACAGTTGAACTGCTTGAAGTCTCCAGGAAAGATTATCACAAGTGCCTTAGAAACTCAGTTTAGCACTTGTATGAGCTCTGGTTTGTTTGTCGGTGTACTATTGAATCAGTAGAATTGTCGAATACTTTTGCCAATATACTGTTGAACTGATTACAGAAGTAGGGACATAATCCTTGTATGTGAGAGAATGTGGCCCTCATAGACGTGATTGCCATGCAGACGCAAACTCCAATGAAGTTGAGACACAATTCTCAGTTACTATAGAGACGTGACTCTCAATTATTGTTGAGACGCGACTTTGAGACGCGACTCTCAGTTGTTGTTGAGACGAGACCTTGGTTCATGTTGAGACGCGACTCTCAATTTCAAAGGCGAAGATCGCATTGGATACTTCCAGACGCGGATGCGAGTGCCGCGTTGGACGCGTGTCTGGCTCAAATTGAGCAAATTGAGCTCGAGATACGCGTCGCATATCTCGGCCTCTGAAGGGACAATAAAAGACCTGGGTCTTTCAACAATTAATTCACTTGACTGTTCTTCCCTTTCGATCAGACCCGCGTTTGAAGATTTAAAAGCTTTTGAGCTTTCTCAGAACCCATAAAGCTTTGAGCTTTTTTCAATCTTTTCAAAGATTTTCACCGTCGAGATGGCCCCAAAACCCAAGCAAATTGTTGCTTCATCGAGCGCCGCTGCTGCGCTAACCGCCATGGGTGGTTCTCCTCCTGAGGAAGCCCCATTTCTGGTAAATAAAATGGCTTTCGCCATTATGAATACGAAGAGACTGTCTCTTAACTTCTTAAAATTTTTGAAACTTTTGTTGAAGTTGAACAGTCAATGCGAATCTTGCTGGTTCGCGTTTGATTTGTGAACGGGGTTCTCGCGTTGATGAGCAGAATGCGGGTCTGATAATCCCGATATTTTTCTATTTTATCAACGCGACCATCGCGTCTGCAAATTGAACGCGAGTTTAGGGGACTCCACGTCTTGAGACTTCTAAATGCGGGTCTCGTTTGTGAGACTTGTGTTTGAGTCTCAAGACTTAGAAAAGTTTCTAAGTGTGGAGTCTATACGCAGGCTCCATGTGAGAGTGTTTTAGTCACAGAACGCGGGTCTCACGTGTTGAGCCCCGCATTTGAACTCCAGCACTTAGCATAATTTCACTATCTTCAAAGTATTAACTTTGTATTCTCCTCTTTACAGTGAGGTACTCCTTGAATCCCTTGACCAAGAGAAACCACTTCGGTCACATTGGCGGTGTTGACTTTTAACCTTCTCTTCAGCCTACGGAAAACAGTCCCTGCATTCACTGAAACGAGTGAGGAGCGCCAAGCCTGATTAATCAAGGGTACTGTCTCTACCCTGCGAGACTCATCTCGGATGGTAGATTTGAGCCCACCAATCATCGTCTGCTCAAGAAGCCGGTGTTTCTTTTTGGAGATGCTATTGAAGAAAATGAGGAGATTTATTTGACGGGAATTACAAGTAGCTCCGTCAACTTGGGGAGCGTCGTTTTTTCCTCCCTAACATGGAACGAATGTTTCTGTTATCATATCTGCAGTCCATATCTCTTCCCTAATATATAGGCTGGGATTTGGTCAGGGCGCAGTCGGGAGGATCTCTAATTGTGCTGCTTTTTCTTTCGGCCATAGTAGGGAGATCCTTGAACTACTCCCAAGCTCGATGAAATAGAAGTTTCAACAGGCGAGACGCAAGCTGCGACTTTCATCAGCCGATTCATGGAAGTGAAGGGTGAATTCCCTCAGTCCGACTTTCGGACGTCAGGATGGGTGTACTCAACAACCTCTTGGTAGGTGAAAATGGTCTGCTTCGTCCTCAGAGAATTGGAGGAATCACTGCTCCAGTATGGGTTGTATCACGTGATCCGGGCCGTGTTATGGAATTGCCCCAAGCCATTATAACTCCTTTGCAATCCTCGAGAAGTATAACCCGAATACTTGCACATTTTTTACTCCGGTCAGAAAAATGGGATTCGCTCTGCATGAGATGTTTGAAGTTTCAGGTCAGTCTATGGGGGATTTGTCGTCTGAGGAGTACATCTCCAGTACTGAAGAATTACATTTATTGAAAGGGACGCTCCTCAGGTGTATGAGACCTACTGGGAGGTCTGCTATTTTCACATTTGCGTCCAAGTGACCGGATGGACGTCTGGAGTTAAGCAAATGTCATGGGCTAACTACCTCTTCTGTGGTCTGGGAGATTAATCGAGCTTAGAATCTCGATTGACAGCCAGCACCAATATTAAGATCACAGAAAAGATTTCTAAATTAGTGATCTTGTATACAACAGAGTCGAACAAGGACACTTTCAAGCCCGATACTATTTTTGACAGTTTCCACCATCAGGCAAAATTCTCATCTCGGGCAGAGCTTTATTGGCGGGTTCCTGATATTGTGGTTAAAGCGGTGTGTTATGCCCACCCTACCATATGAGATCATCATTGCTGATGTAGTTTACTCGGCCGTTCTTATTACTTATGGTCGGTCTCTTGGCTTGCTCTCTGCTATGGTAGGTTTCAAAGCGGGCTTCGAGTTTTATGTCAAAGTTTTTGCAATATAGTAGCTGAAGAAGACAGAGGGCAACTGGTTGTCGGTCCGAATGGTGAGCCCAAGATGAAGACATCGAATCCTCGCGTAGAGTTGTCTTATACGTACCTCATGGCATGGTACATTATGCATTATTTGTCCCTGATGTCAGCAATGTAGTCATCTAAGGATTCTATGCCATTTACCCAGCAACTGAAGCGCTCGAATTGGAATGTATGGTACATGCTAATGATCTGACAAATTCTTCAAAGTAGCATGAACTATCACTTGGTAAGGTGCTTCTCTGATTTCCCAGGAGCCTTGTACAGGGAACGATTTTTTAACCGACCTGGTAATGATGGATTCACCATCCTCTCATCTGGGATTTTCTGGTGGTTGATCAATATTCATCCTGGATATTGGTCTTCCGTCAAGGAAATATTTGCACAATTGAAGCATATTTGCCCAGCCGGTTTGCTCGCCAATTCAGGTACGGCCAGCTGTATGTAGGTAGCCCGAACTTAGGTCATCGTTTCAGCGGCAATCCGTACGAAGGGGCGAGGGCGTGGTATTTCAATGTGGCTAGAGGAACGGAGGAAAGATTCAACCGTCATAGAAGGTATCAACTGAAGATACGTTTCGCAAGACCAAGCGGTGCTTCCGATTTTCTGATTGGTTAACTTATTACTTAATACTTTATTATAAATGATTATAGCTTAGCAGAGAATTTTTGATATTATAATGAATTATCAAGTTAACCCGATAGTGTCTCCCACTGCTTTTATTCAGTTCACTACTAATATCATTACCAGTTCATGGTTATCAATTTCTTTGTTATTAATTCCGGCAAGAATTCTTATTCTTGATTATTACTATTCAAAATTATACAGCTTAACCAAATTTCACAAAATGTGACTGATTCCATGTCTCATCGTTAACTCATCCAATTACTGGTCGTATTTAGGGTAGAGATTTACTCCTGGTTTCGTACTTTTCAGTTTTCGATTATATCACCAAACATAACATATGATTTGGCTGCCATTTGCTACCATTATCTGATTCTTATAAGATTCGCATTTGAATTTATGTCCGCATTCAAACTATTAAGTATATGATCCATACTCTGATTCTAAACTTGTTAGTCTAACCCAATGCAAAATTTAGATATTATACATGAAGATATCATTAGTCAACAAGTAGGGTGTGAACCAAACAGGTTTCACCCTGACATCCTTCATCCAAATCTCAATCACCCAATTTAATCCTTAAACCAACGAAGAGCCTTTAGGTTGATGAATATTATAAATTTCACCAATTATACATGATTCCTTTGCTATGAGAACTGATGCTGAGTTATTTTGGTGTCAACACAGATTCGGTATAAACCTTTAATTTAGTACGAAATTTAGCATAATTGGTCCATATTATCAAAATTCATCTTTAAATTGTGTATCTTGTTCTCGCTTGTGTATGCCTGCATATGTGCAAATCAACAATTTCAGGTAAGAAATTCATAATTTAAGTATTCCTGCCGCTACAAAACAGACTTATCAACTAGGATAAAGTCGTATATAAAAAAGAGGCACAATATTTATTAGAACTAGTAATGAGTAAGTCGCAAAACGACTGAGGGATCAATCATTGGTTGTCCCATGCTTGATAGGGATCCCTTCAATGTTTCAAAGTTATGTGGGGGAACTACATTTTCAGCTATAACAGAAGCTAAGATGAGAATGTTGAGAAATGTGAGCACAACGTAGAAAGTATGGACAATAATCGAATGTAAATGATAGTGTTACAGTTAGCTTGCCGATACGTATTTATATTCCTATTCCTACACACACAGGTCATATACCCTACGTGGTATATCCAGGTACTGTGTTTGAGTTAACATGTTTGCATCCAGATATATTCTAATGATTAGAAACTTAATTACAATATATAATTGGGTTTATCTTATGCAAATGTCACTGTTATGGAACCAAGGGCTCCAATTTTAGCGAGAAGATTGTTCTATTATGGTATCAAAGATTTCAACTAAACACAATAACTCTTGTTCTATATACCACAACTACACTGCTTTCAGAATGATCATGCAGTAAAATAGAAGAATGACTATGATAAATCAAATTGAAATTCAGTTTCAGTAGGGATACGTGTACATGCATTTTAAACTTATTCCATCTAATTTCTTCTCAACTTCGTGACGATTCACTCAAGTTATTATTTTATTTGCTTACTAACTTAGTTACATCCTCAAACTCACAATTTGAAAAAATTACATCTCTTTTACAATCTAGATGGTAACTTCACAATTTAGCCCTACCCTTTCCTTCTCAACACATTCAGATTTGTAATCCCTTTTACATTTACCCTACTAATATTTTAATTGAAAAAAATGTTTCAAATTAAGGAAAGATATCCTCGTAGTTTCGTGAACCAAGTTCAAGCATTTTTGTTCAACGGGAGTGAACTTTGAATCGAAGTAGAGAACCATCACAACAACAAACTACCACAAGGAACATGATCAATTAAAGCAAACAATACCCACAAGCATATAGTGATTTAGATCTCCAAAAAGGTGTATGAACTAATTGAATTCATGAGTTCTTCAAAAATTATATCAAAATAATTTCGATCAAAGAACTCCCTCACAATAAATTCTATAATTTTAAAGAGTCTCAAAGCAGCACCAAATTGGCTGTGGGAGCTAAAGTTAAAGATTTTTTTCAGAATTTAAATTCGGGAATGAAATCAGATCAAGGCAAAGTCAAGTCTCCCTCACCTTCTTGCCGATGTCGTCCACTGCCCAGCGCTGCCTCCGCGTGCAGCCCGGGCCACCGCTGCTGCGATCGCGCAAAAACAGAGAGGGAGGGAGAGAAATTAATGAAGAGTGGAGGAAAAGAATGAGGGAGATGGAGGGGACTTGTGAGGGAGAGAGAGGGCATGGGGAAGAGATCAAGAGATCAAGCTAGGGCAAGTTTTTCAGCTGAGATTAAGAGAGGAAATTTCCTTTTTCTTCTCAATTTTCATTTTAAACAAGCTAGAGCATTTTTCTCCTCTTACCCCCTAACCCTACACTATTGAATCCAAAAATTTCACCTTATCAACACCAACTCCCATCTAATCCTAGCCTTTCATCCTCATATGCCCCACGAGCTCATGTTTTTAATTAATATTTCCATTTTATTTTATTTTTTATATTTTCATGGGGTATACCTTAATACTAGTATAAATTCAATATCCTTGTATTCACACCCATATATTTGTATACTATTATTTATGAATGATAAGTCCAATTACCCATATATACTAGTATACACATGTACTTACAATTATCAATATTTCATTTCGCTTCAAAATTTCCCACAAAATTTCTAAAGAAAAACTATTTTTACACCAGATTAACTCAATTATCACCTCGGATAATCCTGCATAGTTTCACTAATCAAGATAAAAATATGAAATCAAGATTTTAATAATCGGGTGTTACATTTTAGGTTGGAATCTAGGTAAAATCTAGTAAATTTATTAGATTTGAGTTCACTTAAATGTTAAATCATACTCCACAGGGCTTCATTTGGCAAAAGGTTATAAAGAAGGATTAAGATGGTGGTTTTAATTAGATAATCCATCAAAAAAGAAGAGATAAAGAAAAGGATTATGTAACCCGTTACCAAAAAGCTTAGCATAATCTTGTGCACGTTTGAATGTTCAATAGGAGCGGTTATTATTAACATTTTTTTAAGGCAAAGTGTCATATATAGCATGGTGGAACAATTTGAAGACAAATGCAAGTAAGAAGGGAAAAAATAAAAGCACTTACTCCAAATATTGCATCCTAGAACAATCAGAAGTTTGGATATCATCCACTAATGGTTGGCATGAATAGCTTACAGTTAAACCATTGTTGAACACAATATCAAATAAACAATTTGTTGAACACAATATTGATTTGCTTCGATACAGGATCGATGTTTGCAGAACTTGACAATATGATTAATACATGCAAAAGAAAACTATTGTTAAGCAAACTAGCAATACCTAGATAAAAAAGTAATAAGAAAGAACAGGAGGATTTAATGTAGTTGGCCTAAACTTTGTCACATCCATGGGGAGAGAACTTGAGAGAGTTTTATTAATAACTTGATATAAAGAGATCTAATCTTTCTCTTGATGACACAAGAATATTCACCTTCCCCTTGAATCATGCCTAGATCGCAAGAGTATACTTTTTCCCTATACACTCTCACTTAGCTCATCTCTTTCTTGGCTTTCTTCTGATCTCCTTGGTGTTTTCATGTTTTTTCTCCTTAAGATCAGCTTGGTTGAGGTAATTACAATGCTTGGTTATAAACTTTTTTATAGGATTTTACAATACAACTCCTATTTGGACTATGAGATGATCTTGGCTTTTGGATGGTTGAAGAATCTTGATCAATCCTTTTAGGAGTTGATCTTCTTGATCTAGAAGGATTCTAGACCCTTTAATCTATAGAAACAAACCTTCATTGAATAGAAATTTAATCCAATTCGTATCCTATCGGAATAAGAAAACTCGCAATCGCCTGAAAAGAAAACTTCTTTATCTTGATTTGCTTCTTCTGCTTCAATCCATCGTCTTCTTCAACTCAATTGGATTCTCTTGGACCATCATCTCCTCTTGAAAATAAGGCAAAATTCTAACAATCTCCATCTTGACCTGCTTATCAAGTGATCGGGTCGGAACCAGCACTCGAAAACGTGTCTTTTATGAAATAAATGAAAATGTATGTGTGATAATGTTCCCTCGATACTTCTGTTATACCATTGGCTCAACGGGTCGAATCTACAGGGACGGGAAGCGATAGAAGCATTAACAGTTTTTATTCACATCAGTTGTTTACAAGTCTTCTTTGTTTAAAGAATGACCAAAAGTAAAAGAAAAGGAAAACTGAAAGTGATAGATGGAGAAGGGCGATGAAACAGCGATGTGAAAATAAAGAGAAATGGTTTTGAAAACTAAAAGAAAATGAAATAAAGGTGAACTAAGAGGATGGTAAAGACAACGATAGAAAAAATAATAAAAGAGTTTGGAATTAGTTTTCGATAAAACGGCGATGTGAAAATAAAGAGAAATGGTTTTGAAAACTAAAAGAAGATGAAATAAAGGTGAACTAAGAGGATGGTAAAAACAACGATAGAAAAATGATAAAAGAATTTGGAATTGGTTTTTAAAACAAAGTAAAAGAAAACTCGTGGTTACTAACTACTAATTGCTCCACTAACCATACTAACCTCTTAGTGATAGTTGCCTCACATGGATCCTTAGCCATCGCTAGTCCTTGGCTTCAAGAGACTATACAAAGCATGACCCATAAGATTGTTCTTCTACATTCAAACAACACATCCATACCACACAATAAGTTGCAAGCTACTATTAAATCATCAAGACCGGTTAGGTGCGCATAAAATAAAGAAAACATTGCAAGTTAGCAAGTTAGTGGGTTAGGTGTTAGAAATGTTAGAATGTTAGAATCCATTATCATGAGCCATCAATGGCTCTTGCAAGAGCAAGGCCTTGTAGAGGCTATTAGATTCATGTGGATTATCAAGCAAGTGGTTAGATGATTAGTGGTTAGTAGTTAAATTGCCATGAGAAGAAAAGATTAGCTAAGCATCATGTAGAAGATGGAGAAGATTACATTGGAGAAGAAAGGAGACACATTTACATAAATTGTCACCATCTATTACATCAATATCTCTCTATCTCTCTCTGAATCTCTCAGCCCTACTACAAGATCTAAAAACAAAATAAAAATACAAAAGAAAGAAGAAGAACACCTACACTACACTAAAATATAGAAACTCAGCCTAATTCCCAATCTGCTTGCGTTCTGGGCCTCTGCAGGGGTATATATAGGCGAAAAGGGAATCTAGAAGATGGGACGAGCCCACGTGTCGAAAATCGACTCGTGGGCCCACTACATTGCCGCGGAAACGCGGCTATTGCCCCATTTTCGCGGCAAAACCAGGGACTTAGGTCGCTGGTTTTGGCGAGGAACTTCTCCTGGCTTCGAGGACCTTCCTGGTATATTTGGATTCTGGTATTTTCGCCCGGATATTCGTCTGACGTGCGCAAGGGTTTAGGTTCAATGCATCTTCTAGAAGCTCCCTTGCTGGGCCTCCAAGAAATCTGAATTTAATTACCAGAAAATAGGTTTAATTAAGCTCTTATTACCCTTTTGCTCTCCTTATCTTGATTATCTGCAAGAGAGACCAAAACACGATTTAGACCAATATTTTATTCATAAATCAGTAGGAAAATGCGATATAATAATGTAGAATTGTAGACTAATCACACCCTCACACTTATCTTTTGCTCGTCCCGAGCAAAACACAAAAAGAAAAACTATACTACAAAAGTTATTATACCACTTTCGAAGGTGACGCGATTGCACTGAGCGTGTGCAACAAGCCGTTAAACCTCTAGGTTACCTCTAGAGGAGGAGTTTTGTTTCCCGAGGATTTTCAGCGGATTGCACCTAATCGGAGCGGAACTAGCACTCTAAAACGTGTGTTTTATGAAATCAATGAAAAGGTTGTATGTGCTAATGTTCCCTCGATACTTCCGTTATAGCATTGGCTCAACGGGTCGAATCCACAGGGACGGGAGGCGATAGAAATATTAACAGTCTTTATTCACGTGTTATGTTAACAATTCTTCTTTGTTTAAAAGAATTAGAAAAAGAGAAAAGAAAAGAAAATCAAGCACGTGGTAGGTGGAGAGACAATGAAAAACGATGTGAAAACAAAAGAGAAATGGTTTGAAAAACAAAATAAAGATGGAACAAAGGTGAACTAAGAAAGTGGTGAAGATATTGATAGAAAAAATGATAAAAGAGTTTGAAAATAATTTTCAAAACAAGATAAAGAAAACTCATGGCTACTAACTACTAATTGCTCCACTAACCATGTTAACCTCTTAGTGATAGTTACCTCAAATGGATCCTTGGCCATCACTAATCCTTGGATTTAAGAGACGATACAAAGCATGGCCCATAAGATTCTTCTTCTACATTCAAACAACACTTCAATACCACATAACAAGTTGCAAGATACTGTTAAATCATCAAAACCGGTTAGAGGTGAGCATGAAATAAAGAAGACATTGCAAGTTAGCAAGTTAGTGGGTTAGGTGTTAGAAATCTTAGAATGTTAGAATCCATCATCATGAGCCATCAATGGCTCTTGCAAGAGTAAGGCCTTGTAGAGGCTATTAGATTCATGTGGATTATCAAGTAAGTGGTTAGATGGTTAGTGGTTAGTAGTTAGATTGCCATGAGAAGAAAAGTTAGCCAAGAATCATGTAGAAGGTGGAGAAGACTACATTGGAGAAGAAAGGAGGCACATTTACATAGATTATCACCATCTATTACATCAATCTCTCTCTATCTCTCTCTGAATCTTTCTGCCCTACTACAAGATCTAAAAAGAAAATGAAAATATAAAAGAAAAGAAAGGAAGAACACCTACACTACCCGACACTAAAACATAGAAACTTAGCCTAAAATAAAAAACTGCTTGCGTTTCGGTCAAACCCTACCCTATTTATAGGCAGAAGAGGGTTCCATAAGACGAGACGGGGCCATGCGTCGAAGATCGACGCGTGGCTCCACCATCTTCGACGCATGGCTCCACCATCTTACCACGAAAACGCAGCTATTGTCGCGTTTCCGCGACAATATCAGGGACATAAGTCCCTGGTTTTGGCGAGCGCGTCCCCGTCGCTTCTAGGACTTTCTTGGTATATTTTGTTTTTGGTATTTTTGGCCGGATATTCGTCTGACGTGCACAAGGGTCTAGGTTTGATGTATCATCTAGAAGATCCCTTACTTGGCCTCCAAGAATTGCGGATTTAATTACCCTAAAATGGGTTTAATTAAGCTCTTATTACCCTTTGGCCATTGGACTCTTAATTTATCTGCAAAGTAGACCAAAACGCAATTAGAAATGATATTTTATTCATAAATCGGTAGAAAATGCGATATAATAATGTAGAATTGTAAACTAATTAACACCCACAAAATCCATAAAGAAAGAAGATAAATGTTCATATTTTGAAAACACATTTTGAAAGAGAGACAAGTTTTTGAAATATTTTTTGTAAAAATATAAGCGATCTACGGTCATAAGTCTACCAAAAATTATTCTTCCTTAAACTTAGTCTACATGCAAGATCTTGTCTTCAATTAAGCTAAGAATTCAAAATTAGATTGAATATTTTATCCTTCATAAAACCTAGATAATCTGCACTTTGTGATAGTGAAAATTTCTGAGATTTCAACTCCAACCATCAAGCCATTTATATATATTTTTTTCTTTTCTTTTTTTCTCTTAGTTTTCTTAGGCTTTCTAGTTCACACGGATAGTGAGCCTTTAACTGATAACTCCCAGACCGGATGGTTCTTAGGACACCAGATGAGAAAACATCTCTCGGGTTTAAGGACTCGAGCAAACAAGGCCACAAAACTAAGAGGGATTATTTGCTTCTTATGTCATCGTTAGGCGTGAATAATCATGCTTCTTGAGGCATAGTTATCCAGCTTAATAAGTAATTTTTTATTTATTTATACCATATATATATTTTTTGTTTTTATTTATTTTTGCTTTATGCATTTTAGGTCTTTGTTTCTATCCCAAAAAAGTGTAAGTGTGAAGTGCATACTATCTAAGGCAAAAAATTCAAGATAAAATTATCTCTCCAATTTATCTTACTTAGCCTATAATCTTAGACAAGATCTATTATTTCGACTAGGTTTAAGATGTATAATTAAGATTTTCTTAATTTCTAAGATCTTCTTAATTTTCTTTAAAAATGGATCAAAACATTGTCTCTTATTTCAAAAAATTTTTAAAGAAAGAGAAAAATCTTATACAAAAGGGAAGGTTTCTAAAAGCATCCTAAAATAAGTGAAAAAGAAAGAAATCTAAAAACTCTATGTTAGTAAACCCTCCCTACACTTATCTCATGCATTGTCCTCAATACATCTTGATGTATGTATGCATGAAACAAGTAGAGAGGGAAGGAAAAATCACCTCAAGATGGTGGTTCCAGTGGTGGTCTGATTGGTCCACGAAATGCGGCCCAATCTAATTTGGGTGGAGTTCGGAGGAACCCACCATAAACCTCTATAATACAACCCACTAAAATGATGTATATATTTATGATTTTTATTATGAATTTTACCCCATCTAATTTCCAAAATTTCAAAATAATTTCAGAATCAATTTTATCAACACCCTTGTCCCAAAATGGATTATGAAAAGATGGAATATTTGATTTAAACTCAGAAAGTACATGAACTAATATTGACTCATAAATTTGACTTAAGTCAAGTAAAGGCTCAGAGTCCAAATTGGTTCAGGAATCGGGTCCAAAGCAAGAAATTGAAATCCTATTCCACATTTATTTTCCCACAATGAAATATGACTTTCTAAGATTGGTGATTCAAGTTCAAGAATGACAGATGTAGGAATCAAAACTGACTCTAAAATGTTGCTCAAGTTGGGTAACAAAACAGGAGTCAATATTGATTTAGGAATTTGAACTGGATCACAAATTTGAGGATCAAAGTCATATTCCTTATTGAGTTCAATTTCATAAAAATGAGAACTTACAATCTGTCAATGGGACTTTCAAAAGTATGAAATTGGTCTAGTTCAATTTGTTGATCATAAAAGATTGGTGATTCAATTTCACAATGGATTGACACAGGATCCAATACTGACTCGGAAAAAAGCTTGAAATCAGGTAAAAACACCTCAGTCATTATGGAATCAGGTAGTGAAATTGAATTACCAAGTTGAGGTTCATGATCATATTCAAGCGCCAGTTCAATCTCAAGAAAAGGATAATTGCTAAAATGTCAATGGGATTTTCAACATTTGAAGTCTGGACAAGTTCAGATGGGTGTGCTGAAATTGAATCTTGGTTTCCAAAATGACAAGAGTCCTGGGTCAGATCAATAGAGTTAGAGATATCTAAATTGGTCATAGATTGATAAAATAGAATTTCCTCATTCCGATAAATGCTAACCAATTGACTTATTTGTGTTTCCAACCTATTGATAGACTGGGCAGAAGATTTTTGTAATTGTTGCGCGGACTCCTGCAAGATTTCTTACTCTTTTATAGATGTGATTATTCTTCAAGTGAATGGTCTAGAAAGGGAGTATAAGAATCTTGGTTTTGGAAAGATAGCGAAGATTGTGAGTCCAACATATTTGAGATTGGAGCTCAGACTTACGAAAGCACTCCATACTTGTTTTCAGAGTAGACGGTTGGTCATGTTTAATAGGTGAAACTGAGGATGAATCATGAAAATATTGTAGAATTGATGAATTGAGCTTTTTTTTGTTGGGACTCAAGCATGACTTGTATGGCTTCTATACTTTTTTCGAACTCAATTTTTCTTCAATGGGAGGATCAGAAAAAGAGTATAGGAAGCAAAATTGGGGAATGAAGATTGTGAAAATTGTGGATAAGGTGGTGAAAAATTTGACTTGGGGGATGTGAATCCCCATTGACTTTGTGACGAGTGAAAATTATTTTAGAAATTATGGTTATAATATTGGGGGTATGGGTTGTATTGATTCGGATAAGTCCAACCCGGTGTATTTGGTTGGTTCATATTAGAGTTAGAATTATCTGAATCAAATGGAGTTGGTGTGAAACGTGATTTCATATTAGGATTGAAAAAATTGTTATTGTTGAATTCCATTTCACAAACAAGCACAAACAAAAAAGAAAAGGCAAACAACAAACAAAAAGAAAGAAAATCAAAATCAAGCCTATGCTAAGGTTGACCTAGACGACTCCTAACTGGTCCATTACCCTGAGGAGGTTGTTGCTTGAATTCGACCACAAGCTAATCTGCCAGGTAGGGGCAAAATACGGTGGGAAGTATCCGTACGTAAGCAACGGCCTTAATTACGCCAAACCACGGTATCTTCGAGGCGTAACCTCTTAATGTCCAACCTTAAACACTGATTTCACAAGAGTAAGATTCAAAACAAGTTTCTGAGATGTCTCTAGGGGCCAACGTCTATCAATTTTTATTAGGGTTGAGTTGTGTGAGTGAAGAGGTGATTTTTGGGCTAAGAAAGGGTGATGAAATCCCCCACCTTATCTTTTATGTTTTTGCCCTTAAGTCTAATTCGTGCAAGCGTGCAATATAGACAAGAATATAACACAAAGAGAATAAATCACCCACGTATTTGTCCTATGCTATATGCAATGCCATATGTACACCTCAGTCCAGATCACAACAATAGAACAAAATACAGTATATAGGAATTGACACGTGCCTAAATGCAAATGTCTAAACTGTTTTAAAAGCGTCCAAATATCGTATTTTAGTTCTTTAATTATTGCAGTGTGTAGGCAATCAAAGCAGAAAAATAGCAGCCATAATACAACAATATATGCAACTTGCAAGAACCCTGCAAAAGATGAAGTCCAAATGCCAAACAAATGCTCGTTTTCGCAGCGTTTCTTGGGTTTCTATGCCACAATTATGAAAGCAGTCCCTGCTTTCTAGAGCAGGGACATGCAAGCAAAAGGAAAGTTCTGCAATGTTTCGTTTCTGCAAAAATTAACTTGCACACCAAAATAGAGAAGAAAATGTTAACAAAAATGTGAGTTTAAACCATTCTCGTCCCCGGCAACGACGCCAAAAATTTGATCGGGTCGGAACCAACACTCGAAAATGCATCTTTTATGAAAAAAATGAAAATGTATGCGTGATAATGTTCCCTTGATACTTCCGTTATAGCATTGGCTCAACGAGTCGAATCCACAGGGACGGGAGGCGATAGAAGCATTAACAGTTTTTATTCACGTCGGTTGTTAATAAGTCTTATTTGCTTGAAGAATGAGTAAAAGTAAAAGAAAAGAAAAACTGAAAGTGATAGATGGAGAAGGGTGATGAAACGGCGATGTGAAAATAAAGAGAAATGGTTTTGAAAACTAAAAGAAGATGAAATGAAGGTGAACTATGTTTTCCATTGATTTGCAAAGGGGAAAACTTACAAAAAGGGTCGAGGAGCTAAATTACAAGTAACACAAAAGATTACAAGTAGATCTACTCTGAGATTCTGGAGAAGTGTGCCGGTAGGAGTCTGGTCAGCGCGCAACCACTTTGTCCCTTTGACGATGCGAGCGATGAGATTCCCTTCTCGCCTGGTTCGGAGAATCGGAGAACAGAAGGTTGGTAGAACCTCCTTGTTACTTCTCAAAACCGCCTTCGCTTAGGAATTCCTTCTCGCCTGGTTCCGGAGATTCCTTGAGAAGAAAGTATTAGGGTATAAGCACCCTGATTAGAGAAACAGTTCTCTAAAGTCTCTGAATTATTGGAAGCAAGAGAATAAGTCTCTATTTAGCGTCTCTCTGTTTTTCAGCCTCTGTGTGCTTTTGTGCGCGCCCATCCTTGTACCCCTGGTGGGCTATTTATAGGGAGAGCAAGGGTATAATTGTCCCTTGAAAATATAGAAACAGATCGAATCAAATCTGTTTAAATCTGGAAAGTAGCCTTGTTGCGAGGCTAGGATCAGCTTCTGCGAAGCTAGAAGTAGCAGGTCGGTTAATCCTCTTGATCTGTTTTGATCCTTTCCATATAGTTGGAAGATTTCCCTGATCCTCTTACTCGTTTTAGAAGAGTCAAGAGATTATGGCAATCAACTGTCAAATTTGGTCTCAGATTTGATCTTGATTGGATTTGATCTCAATCCTGAATAGATTTGATCTCATCTGGAGATTTAATTGATCAAAGGCTGACCATAGCAGACCAGCAGTGGAGCTGCCGCGTTGAGCTCACAGCGGAGCTGGAAAGCGCATGTGGCGAAGTCAGAAGACAGCTCTTTAGCGGAGCTAGATATCGTCTGTGGCGAAGCTACCGAACATCCTTCTGCGCGGTTGCGTGTGGCTTCAAGCGAAGTTAACTCTCTCTGCGGAGTTAACTGAGCACTTCCGGCGAAGCTATAAGTTAGCTTCCTGATGGAGCTTTGAACGGCTCTAAGGCGAAGTTGGGCAATCTTAGCCTCTCAGGCAAGGCTATCCTTTGGGCTCATGTGATGCTAAGTGTTGTGCTAACCTAGCATCTTAGACCTGCTGAGGTCTATTCAAAGACAATCTGGGCTTACTGTCTGCTTCACTGGATCAGTAGAGTCCAAGTTGCTGATTTATCCCTCGGAGATGGGTATAGGACTGGTCGCCAGCTTGTCTGTCACTTGTCTTTTGTAAATGCCAACAAGTTTAGATATTGTTCAGGCCAGTAAGAATCTTATTTTTTTTAAAGTGTCAACAAGACCCCCTTCAAAGTTTTCGAAAGTCTACAATGGCTCAGACTTCGAAACACTTTGATCGGTGGTATGTGAAGTACGAACGTCGCCATGGTGGTTGAGTTCAGCTTCTCTTTTAATCCTGCTTTGGGATAGATTCGCCGAAGAATCGTGTAGATTCGCTACTCTGAGTAGCTTCGCGTCTGAGTAGCTTCGCATCTGGGTAGCTTCGCGTCTGAGCCTCCCGGAATAAGTTTGCTTCGGAATGTTGTTTCTTTCCCAAGGCCAACTACTTTCGGCCAGTTACGAGAAGGATTGCTCCTTTTTCGAGGTTATAACAACCTCTTGCACTAATCGAGGGAAATCATTCCTCCTTTGTGCGCTTCCGAGGGAGAATATTCCCTTTCTCAAGGCTTAATAAATGCCTTAAATCCGCTCACGCTTCCATGCTTGAAGCGGCAGCGCTCAGGCCATGAGGCCTATAAATAGGACACCTGAGGTCCTCTGAAGAGAAGTGGTCTGCTCTTCTCTTCTCTTGATTATTAGAGAGAGATACTCAGATCTCTGAACTAGTGGGAATGCCCACTCTAGTCATTACCCGGCCAAGGACCGGTAAGTCTTGGTCATCCAAAGACTTTACCAATGGACAAATGACTTTAGGGAGTTTATCTCCCTTAATTTAGCTTTAACAGCTGCCTCAGGGATTGATTTTCCTTGTTCTTCATTTTGCAATTGACTGATCTGCAGAGAAGGGTTTCAGCCCAGCTTCCCAGCGAAGCTATCATTTTGACTTGATCAAAGAAAGATCATAGCATGCATGCTTGCTAAGTTCGCCACACAGGCAAAACTTGGGACTTAGTGTCTTCAAAGTTGAGCCAGTCTTGTCATATAGGTGGGGTCAAGACTGCGTCCCTCAGGATCAGTCTGGCTTAGCCATATAGGCGAGGCTAGGACTTGGCTTATGCTGAGCTAGCTCATCATCACTATACAAGCGAGGCTATCCTCTGCTTTAACTGAAATCAGTCTTTAACTGGATCGGATATAAATTGCTTTGCCTCAAAGAATTTAACTTAGCGTTTTTGCAGCTTTTCCTTTGACTTACTGCTAACTTATTTCAGTTTGCATTGCAGTGAGCTATGTTCGCTAGTCTTTCGATCTGATGAAAGAGACCAAAAAGTTGCCTCTTGCTTTCCAGTTGAAACTTTAATCCTAAGCAGGAGGAACAAACTGGGGCAACCGATGTGTGTTCCCAGAAGAGGTTAGCAGTCGCTTATCCGAGATGATCCACTTCGAGGCGAGGCTGGTAGTCGCTTATCCAAGATGATCCACTTCGGGAAAGTGGACGTCACCTGTAAGGTCGGATCCTCCATTGCCAATTTTCATCAAAGAAGATCCAGCCTTCTGGTGGCAATCGGTCCTTCGCCGATTTTGATCAAAGAAGATCCAACTTCTTGGTGGCACAATCTGCCATTACGCGAAAGATTACGGCCTTGTGCAGGAGGAAGGCCTTTCGTATCCAGTTGGTTAGGCTTGGAAGTAGATAGGACCCCTTGTATGCCTTTTGAGCAAATGATTTTGTTGTACGAAACACAACCTTGATGTAGCAGTATCAATGTATTCTCTTTTAAATCAATAAAAGTTCAGTTTCTGCTCATCTGATTTGCTATGCCTTCTCTTTTGAATTGAGAACACTTGAATTGGTCCGGCGGAGCTAGACTTCATGCGAAGTTAAAGATAGAATCCTTTCTGAATCAGGAACGAGCTTCCAGCGAGACTAACATTTCCGCGAAGTTCAGACTGTGATTTTGGCGGAGCTAAGGCAAGCTTTTCGGCGAAGTTAACGATACGTCGCGCGAAGTCAGCACTTGACTCGTGGTGGAGTTAGCCCTAGTGGGGTTGAATCAGCACTTCTCGGGAAGGTGCTTTAGGCGTCGTTTCAAATTAATTTGAAACGACAGCCTGTGCTCTTATCGAGGCGTCGTTTTAGGCGATCATCAGCCTATAAAAGCCCCATCAGGCTGAGAGAGAAGGCATTACTTCTCTTTGAATTTTCCAGAGTACTTGACTCTTCTTCTTTTTTCTTCTTTACTTGAGAATCCAAGAACCTCCATTGTTCTTCAATGGCTCCCAAGAGACGAGCGGGAAAAAGAGGTCGCAACCTCTGCAACGGAGGGTCCTTCTCCTCCTCCGGTCATCGAACGACCGATCGCCGGTAGGGATCTTTCCCTTTTGATCAGAGATTCTCATCTCTCTCTTAAAGCTGATTTCTGGCTATCTTTGGATGAATCCAGAACGATCAATCATGATCTGTTAATCTTAGGGAATTCAATTCCCTGAATTTCCCTTGATTTCTTGACTGGGAATATTAGAACTGAAGAGTCCTTCTTTAAGCTTCCAGGTGAAGCTATCCCTTAGGCGGTTCACATCCTGTTAAATGATAGGATGCGAAGCTGTCCTTTGAAGTGTAACTGAAAAAGACCTTAATGCCCTTAAAATAGTCTTTAGACCATATCACCTTTCTGACGAAGTTAGCCCTTGAGGCTTTGTCGCATTCTGTTGTTCGAGGCTAAGCTTCTAGAGCGAAGCTAACACTTGGATATTTTCCTGCATCCTGCCTACGTGTGGAATGCGGAGTTAGCTGCAGCTGCGAAGCTAAGTTTCGGGGCGAAGCTATCATTAGGCCAGCTTCGCTCGGAGAGCGAGGCTATGCCTTAAACAGATTTTGCTTTCTTGTTTTAGCCTTTGTTTGGCTGATGAACTAATCATAGTTTTTCTTTGTTCTTGCAGTGCACTACACTCCTGGTCCTTTGAACAGTCTCTTCGGCACAGCCAGGGACTAGATGGTAATGTCAGCTTGCAATTCCAAGGGCAGGCTTCGCTGTTCAGCGAGCGGAGCTCTCCTGCTCGAGATATACTTATTTATGGTGGGGATCAACGCACCATGAGGAGCATCTTAACTACTGCTCCCCTTGAAGATTCTAACCGACGAATCTATCGGAAGCTCGGCTTCATGTTCAGAGATGCGGCGCCAGACCATGATTGCCAGCTGCTAGCGGGAGAGGGCCAGTGGATTTTCCAATTAGATGGCGAGAAGTTCTATCTTCTGTCTAACAAGCGGCATTTTCTCTTGTCCTTCTTTCAATGCGTGACGAAGGCTCGGAAGATGCAGTGGCAAGTGAGTCAGACTACTGAATCCGTTTACGTAGGGAAGTTGATAATTCCCTCACCCGGTTACACAAGAGCGGGGCCTCCTCGCTGCATAATGGATCTCCACCCTGGAAATGTACTCCCAGACTGTAACGCCCCGATCCCGTAGGTACGGGGACGTTATGGCAACGTACATAGCGAGGTGAAAACAACCTCACGCGTACGTTAAGCCTCAATACAGTGAATCACCTTCATAGACATAATGGTTCCAGCAGGAAATAAGTACAAGAATACCTGCAGAAAGGGGTTAGTGATCATAACAGATATAAAAACAGGGATAAATGAGATAACAGAAATAAATTACCAAGATACCTATAAAGAGTCTCGATGAGGAATCTCCTATGTGACTCCAAGGCACTATCTGATAATACGGTAGCTCGGATCTCCAACCTGGCATGCAAACCCAGGGTCATCAGAAAGCGACCTAGTGAGTGGTAAAATGAAGGAGGCAATAATATATACTATAGTAATACAAGCACAATAATAATAGATAATACATGCTGTTGTAATAGTGATACCATATCCTAAGCATATAATAAGCATATAAGTAGCAGCAGAAGTATCTAACATGAAAGATATAAGCATGTTATCTTTTATTACCATCACTACCTAGCCGGTTATCATCTGGTCATGTCTTTAGGCGTGTCCGGTTGATATCATAAATACGGTCGTCTAGGGGTGACGTGATAGCAGTGACCATACAGGTGAGCATAAGCAATATGAATATGCAGGTGGGCATATGCAATATAACCACAATACTGTGTTGTGCATATACAGTAATGATGTCTGCACGGAATACAGGAGACAGAATATATGCAAGGCAGATTATACATGTACATGAGTAGGATGCAACCACAGAATGTATAGCATGAAACAGGTAAGGTAACAACATATACAGGTAACATGATAACGGCGAAATGGTCGGGTACAGGAACATGTACAACTAAACAATAGAATACATGTATCAGGCAAGTCATGTTATTTGTACAATAGTAGCAATCAGTACCACCTGGTATTATAATCAATCTCTTCCGTGTCCCATACCACTGGCAGTTCATACTGGAGCCCGCACTCCAGTCGAACCCATCCGGACATGGCCTACGGGTACCATTATCCAAATGAGAGAGTGACCAAATAACAAGTGTTCCCGACGTCACTATTGTGTATACTGTTTTATTATGTTAATTGGAAACTCATGGTCGAGGAGCTCTTATCGGGTAGGTGTATCCCGTGCATACTCGGGATCACGGCCTTAAACAAACCCCTGGCTGCTGAGACCAGGGCCCTCCGCTAAGAGGGGAACAATAATCAAGTAACGGGAGCTCATGGAGCAATTGGTAGGTAGCACTACCGTCCCCTGCAGTGGGAGAACAATATGGATCCAGTACATCACCCGATAAGATCTAATCAACCGTCGAGTCTCCCCCATACCCAAGTTAGCTTTATGATCTGATATGTCAAGTATACACTGTAACAAGAACATATAACAGTACATGATACGGGTAACATGATAACTGGACTAGAGCTCTGTTGATAGCATAGAACAATATAACGGGAAACGGGAACAATATAACGGGAACAATATAACGGGAACAATAGCACAATCGATGTGGGATTCCACATATCGCATATCAATAGCTCTCATGTCTAGTAACGGGATTATCCATATCAGTAACAGGAAACAATCATATAACATGAATACATGAATACGGTAACATGGCACAATAAGACATGTAATATGAACGGGGATCCATATGACAAGAAGAAAGAAACAACACATGCATGTATACTTGTGCGGTGAGCATACGAAATAAGAGAGTGTGACGTGTCATAGTCTCAGTGCAACATGTACATGGATTAACAGTGGTCAGTGTCCAATATCATGTACAGTGAACTACAGTATCCGTGTAATGATGATACTTGTGCATGCAATACTGGTGTCCTGCATTAATATCTAGTGGCAGTGTAGTGTCATCGAATACCATGGATCAGTATACATGTGACGATAATTATCTAACTATGATCCCATACATAACATAATAGTATTCATGAATATGGTGAAATAGTGGCCCGTGTGTCAGTAGCTGTGCAGATATGATGACGGTGTCCGAGTTGTCTATGTCAATATTTATTGTTATTATTATTATATCACCTATATTTATATTACATCAGAAAATACCTTACAATATTATCTGTTATTCCTATGACAGTGAGGTTCCAATAATTACAAGTTAATAATTACTAATTACCGTATTTTATCCATAATCACGATTTATCAATCAATGTCAATAAACATGGTAAAATATAATTTATAAAAGAAAAACACTCACAAATAGCCATGGGAAGGTAGCTCTCTTCCCCACGATCGCAACGGATCCAGAACCGTCTAAATCGGAGTCCGGATGCTCCCGATATCGCCCGAATACTAAATCATAACAAAAAAAGTTAAATATGTAAATAAAAATATTGCAACTGCAAATACTGAAATGTAGCAGGGGGTTTCTGCAAATTTACCTTTATTGGGTTTTGGATGCGGGTTTGGGCTCTTAACGGGTCGGGTCCAGATCCACAACCCATACCCAATACTTAAGTTAAATGGGTAACGGGTTATTGGGTTTATGGGTTTCGAAACTTAACCCAATAGTGGGTTAATGGGTTTGGGTTCTAACCCATACCCACAAATGGAAAAAGAGTAGCAGCAGCATAGCTTGCTGCTGCTGGCTCTTGCGCGGGCCGGCCGGCCAGCTCAGCTGGCTGGCGGCGGCGGGGGCCCGCCGGCGGCGATCCCGGCCGCCGGCGCGCGGCCGTCAGGACGGGGAGAGAGAGATAGAGATAGAGAGAGAGAGAAACATGGGGTTTGGTTTACAGCAAAAGAAGAAGAAGAAGATGAAGAGGGGGGATGGCGGCAGTGGCGCTCGGCTTGGGCGCAGTGGCGGCCGGCCACCGGCCGCGTGGCCGGAGGCGGAGCCCGGTGGCGCGCCGGCCACTGGGGCGCACCCGCGCGCCGGCGGCAAGGCGCGCGGCGGCCTGCCGCCTACAGGGAGAGAGGGACAGGGAGAGGGATAAAGAGAGAGAAAAGAGAGAAGGGAGAGAGAGAGAGAGAGGTTAGAGAGAGTGTTTTATGGATCTTAATTAGAGAGAGTGAGGGAGATTTTAATAGGGGGAGAGAGGCGGTGGGAGAGTCAAAGGCGGTGGAGGAATCGTCCAGAGAAAGGAAGAAGGGAAAGAAAAACAAAGAAAGAAAAGTATTTAAATAATTAAAATATTATTATTTAATGCGGCTCAAAATTCGACTAGCTCCAAACGGTGCCCAAAAATTACAAAAATAGAGAATATTATCCTGAGATGTAATATGAAAACGGTTTGAAGAAATTTAGTCTGATTTGTAAATTAAAATCCTGGAAGATGTCATCGGTACTGGGCGACAGCGGTTTGGCCGGATTTTCGATAACTTCAGAAAAATCCCTAAAAATACCCTAACGTAGATACTATGATTCTAAGACACATGGTGAAAGCAGATTCTCAAAATACAACTCCATTGTGAATTAAAAATCATAAGGCCGATTATCGGTATCGGTCGACACCGACTCCGGAGATTTTCCAAAATAATTCAGAAAATTTCAGAAAATCCTGAAAAATCTAAATATTAGGAAATGATTTTTGAAACTGAAATCAACTCAATCGGACTATCAGAAAGGTCAAATCAATATTATATGTCGTATCGCGTACTAATACTTTGATACGTACACCGGGGATCAGGGGGTTACACAGACATCCCAGTGGGAGAAAATCCTGCGGTGGCGCAGACCTTTGGGAATCAATTCTTCAAGGTTCGTGGCAATTATCCAGCCACTGATTTCAGGACTCCAGGGTGGATTCACCCTCCGAAGGCATGATAGAGGGATTTGACTCTATATATCCTTGCTCATTTTGAGGAGGATCTGGAGAGGCTGAATCTTTATGAGGCCGTCAGGGTGACCTGCTATGGCATTCAGATGAGCGTAGCGAACTTCTACGCCATTTTTGAGTTATACTGCCCGGCTACAGGAACCTTCTTCACCCTATTGGCGAATTGGGCATGGCTCTGCACGAGATGTGGGAAGTCTCTGCTCTGCCCTTGGGATCTTTCCCATATGAAGAATATTTCCCGTGCGAGGCAGAATTGGCACTTCTGGAGAAGCAGGAGCCCGCCTTGTTTGAGACCTACAGGGAGTTGATGTGCCATTTGTACATTTGTTCCAGTATGCATGGAAGCAGTAATGGAGCTTCATGCAGCTTGAAGAGCTGGGGAGATTATTTGTTCCCCGATATGGAAAATACTCCTGAAGCGGCTCATTGTGGAGTTGCTGATGAAGACATCTTTAGTCGGACGCAAAAGAATTCTCAAGGGGATCTAATTCATGAAGAAGATGACGGCCCCTATGAGAAAGGGAATATCCTTCGGAGTTTCCACCATCAGGCTAGTCGGCCGACGTCCCGGAAGGCACTTCTGGCTGGTTTCTTGATGGTTTGGCTGAAGAGATGCGTGGTGCCATCTTCATCGGGCGATGTCATTCATCCGACTGTCTTATTACCTGCTGTTCGTCTAGTCCATGGTCGTTCTCTGGGACTTCTTCCGGCCATGGTGTGTTGTATTCGAAAGGCCTTCGCGCATTGACGGAGGCTTTCTGTAGGTCACCAACGACGAAGCGGGGAAAAGAGACTATTTTGCCTTGCGACGAACCAAACCCCAGAATAGGTCTGTCGTATACTTATTTGATGGCGTGGTTTGCCCTTCACTGTCCCTCCATGATCGAAGTCAGAGAGGACCCCCGAAGGTGTTCGAACGGCGCTTCTCCATCAATTCGAGGGATGTTCATGGTTGAAGACTTACGTGGCTGCGGTCCGTAAGTTACTATGGCGCCATAACGTCTATAGCCTTTTCCGCTGCTTCCCCTATATTCGGGATGCGGGCTATGGTGAAGAGTTCAAGGACGTGGGAGAAGGGCAGACGTTATTGAGCCAGGGAATTTTTGAGTGGCTGGTCAGCATTCGGTCCTCACATCTGTTGTACAGAAGCGGGGACACCTGCTACCTGGAGCCTTATGTTCCAAGTCAGTTTGCCCGTCAGTTTGGATATGACCAACTGTACGTGGGCAACCTAAACAGCAATCTGGCTTTTATGGGGAGTCTCATCGATGGAGCCCGTGCCTGACGGTTCTTCATTGCTGGCTGTACCGAGGCGTGGCTGTGCATGCCGTTAAGGACTCGAACCTTCTGATGACCCTGGGATTCTGCCAGTGGTATACGACCTCAAACTCCACACCCATCAGATTCTCTGTTAATTCTTCTGGTGTGAAGTTAATTTCTTAACGGCTGAAGCGGAAGGTCTCTGAGAAAGGCGAGGGTAAAAGGGTTCGCGTCCCAGGCCTCCGGGAGTTCATTGCCGTTGATGACAGTGAAGCCTCGGATGCAGGAAGTCCTCGCTTCGAGCGAAAACGGGTGCTGAGGCTCCAGCAGCTGCTTCTGGCGTGGTGGGGGCGGCCCCCGTAGAACATGCCGGTGTTGAAGAAGTGGAGGAAGAAGATCCTGACATCCCCCTCAAACGAAGACGGGATGGCCGATCTCGTAGGAAGAGGGTAGTGAAGAAGCCTCGTCGCTACGCTCCTACGTTGTTGCAGAGGGCGAATTACCTGCTGCGGCTCCTCCTCCTACCCCATTAGCAACTAAATCGTTGGTTCCTGAACCGACAACTGGTAAAGCCGCTCCGGACCTGGGTAAAATCAGCTCCGTTCTTGTAATATACTTCTTAGTGTTCCAGACAGCTCATGGTTTGCTTTGTGATTCAGGAACTGAGGCGGTGAGAAGCCCGAGAGCTGAAGCTGTCGGAGAATAAGAGGAACATTATGATCCCCTGTTTACTTATAAAGAGGGCGATGAGGCTGGCTATTTTGCCGTCTCAGAAGAGTCCGGAGATGATGCGGCTGGCGTAGGTCCTTCGGACGTCGGGCTTCGAAAGGAAGTCCTGAAGCTTCTAGCTCCTTTGGGTGGACCACGGAGGGTTCGGCAAGTGAAGGCGGGCCGGCCATTCATGTTGATTCCGCCAAAGATTTTCCAATGGAGCCCGTAGAGACTGATGTAGCCGCCAAGACGATTGAGGCGACATCGTCTTTTGGTAATGTTTTGACCTTTTGACTCTTGCTATTTGTTGTGCCCTGCCTAAATAAAATCTTATTGCAGGTGTTCCGCCTCTGGGTGCATCGACTTCAAGAGAGCCTACCCGTCTTTCTGAGGGATCCAAGGGTGAAGTAAGCGCTTCGACCGTGGCAGATGCTGAGTTGGATGCTTTGTATGGTGACCTGCCCTCTTATCAGCCTGAACAGCCAGAGGAACAAAGATTGAGGGAACGGTAGTGTAACACCCCGCTCCGGAATACGTACTTAGTTGCGTGTTCAGATTTTTCGATCGTATTTTTCGATTTGCTTCCTATATTATTTTGTATTATGAATTATTTATATGATCGTTTTGTCTTGGATCCGGATTCGTGGACTCAGAGTCTGCTCTTCTCTTAACCAGGGACCCGATCCTAGTGTCTTACTCAATTTGGTCTTTCCGGTATTCAAATTTGACCGATTTTAGTTTCAAACATTATTTTCTAATATTTTAGATTTTCTATGATTTTCTGAAATTTTCCTGAATTAAATGGAAAATCTTCAAAACCGGTGTCGCCAGCACCGCTGACCGATTCCTGGATTTTTAATTTACAAATGGAGTCAAATTTTGAGAAACCGCTTTCCCATATTTGCTTAGAATAATATTTACTATCTTAATTCATTTTTTGGGAATTTTCAGAATTTATCAGATTTCTGCCAGATTTGGTGTCGACCGATATTGGCGGCCGATTCCAGGATTTTTAATTTAAAACTATAAAGAATTTCTTGAAATGGATTTCACCATGATTCTTAGAATAATATTCTTGATTTTTAAGAATTATTACGGGTCGTTCCGAGATACTTGATTTTCGGACGATTTCGGTATTTTTCCGAAAGTTTTCCGCATCCGCAACCGAATCCCGAGAATCGCTACTCTAATTATTTTCACTTTTTCTTTCAAGAAAATATCTTTCTCTTTTCATTTCTTTTCCTTTTCCTTTTACTTTCCTTCCTTTTTCTTCCACAAAATTCTACAAACTTCTCCATCCTTCCATTTCTTTCCTCCAAAAATATCTCCAAAATATCTCCTCCACCAAAATATCTTCTCCAAAATATCCAACTCCCCTCCCATCACCATGGCCGGCCAAGAGTGGCCAAGAGAAACACCTCACCCCTCCATTTTACAAAAACCCCTCTCTAAATATTTATTCACATCACCTTCACAAATTCAAATCCTATATATAACCTTTCCTTCTCCTTTCACTTCATTTTTCTCTTCACCTTCACCAAAGCCTTAACCACCACCAACTCCTCCTTCATCTCCACCTCAACAACAACCACTACAACTTCTCCAAATTCTCACCTTCATCTTCCTCCTCCTCCATCTCCATGTAAACCACCACAAACTCCAACAACTCCACCAAAGCCTCCACTTTCTCCTTTACCTTCTCCAAATGCCACCACCATCAAAACTCTCCACAAAACCACCATCCCCCCATTTTCTTAAGGGCCGGCCACCTCCTTTGGATTGGGGCCGAGCTCCTCTTCGTCGGCAATATCTCCAATGATTATTCTGGTAATCGTTCACGATTATTCCGGTAATCATTTCAGTGACAATTGCAAGCAACATCTCCGATGATTATTCCGGTAATCGTTCACGATTATTCCGGTGACAATTGCAACAACAACACAAACATCACCTTCATCATCACCCCCTTTTTCATTACTCCACCAGACTCCATCTTCTTCACCAAAGGACACCACCACCAAAGAAATCACCTTTCCCTTCCTCTCCCTCTCTTTGTTGATTGCTAACGCGGATCTCACCCCCGCGTCTAGGCTATCTCTTAACGCGGCTTCGCGTTATCGACGCAACGCAGAGTTAATGCCCGCATCTGTGTCCCTCTCATGTCAACACAACGCGGAGCGAACGCCCGCGTCCGTGTTCTTCTTGTGTTAACGCGACGCAGACCCACGTCCGCGTCCGCGTTCTCCTCGCGTCCTAACTTGAACGCAGACCTCGCGTTGTGGCATCTATGCGACGCGAACCCCGCGTCTGCTACTCCCGCGTCTGCTACTTTCGCGTCTGCTACTCCCGCGTCTGCTACTTTCGCGTCTGCTACTCCCGCGTCTGCTACTTTTGCGTCTGCTACTCCCGCGTCTGCACCCTCGCGTCTCACTCTCAAAAACCCGCGTCTCCCTGTACACTCTCTCTTCCCATATACTTCTCTCTCTAGATTTCCCTCTATCTAACTCTTTCTCTTTCCTCTTCACTTTCTCTCTCTAAATATTTATATCATATTTTACGGCGCGTGCGCGAGTTCCATGGATTTCGAACTTTTCGACATTCTGGTGATTTAGGCGAGTGTCCTCGCTCTCGCCTCCATTTGGATTTTCCCGCTTTGTCGGGTCGACATGTATTTTACTCCATGTTTTCATGTATTTTGTATTGGGCTGAGTCCCTGTATCTGTGTATGGCCGAGTGCCAATGACTGGACATGTATTGCTCTGTGACGAATGCTTGTATTAGGGTAGTTTCATTCTTGTACATATACCATGCCTGTGATGTATTGTACTGCTTTATACCATGCGTGGTCGACCCTTCGTGGTCGTTGAACTCTGGGTTTTTGCCCACTCCTGGGATGGCTGGTAACCACCGAGAGTGCGAGCGTTCTTGGTCCCTCAGCCCTCTGCCTCCGGTCTCTCACTATCTTGAAAGAGAAGTGATTGGGACCGTCAGGTTCTCAGCACTACCTCCAGACCATTCAGCCTCCGGTCACTCACTATCTCGAATGGGAAGTGATTGGGACCGTCAGGTCTTCAGCTCCGCCTGGTTATCATGATCAGCTTTCAGCGCTTTACCACTAGATTCGTCTAGGCGAGATGCTGCCGGACTTCCTACTCGCACTTTAAGCCGAGTTGTCCCGGTAACCGTGCCAGACGCTCCAGTGTTAAATATTGTTTGCTGTCTGTACTTCCAGCTTGCTCAGCTCCGCTTGGTTGTGCTCAGCTACTACTTTACCACATGCCATATATTTACCTGATATGTTAACACTTGCCATGTCATTACTTCATACCTGTTACATGCATGCTACTATTTAACACCTGTTTATATCACCTGACATATGATATGTTATCACCTGACCACCCGACATACTACTACTTGACACTGGCTCATATTATACCACCTGTTCCCGGCGGATCCTGAATGGAACTAAGTGCCACACGGAGTAAAGTGCCACACCACACACGTGGTGGGGGCCACCTCTTGATCTGTGGGGGCCACCTCTAGAATCCATTCCCCTCAGAACAAAGTGCCACATGAAACAAAGTGCCACACCACATACGTGGTAGGGCCACCTCTTGAATCTGTGGGGGCCACCTCTTGAATCTGTAGGGCCATCTCCTGCCTGTACCTGATCTCTTGTTATGAACTCCTGTCATGACCAGATAATTAAACCATAAAAAGGATAACTTGCACGGGGAATGGAGGAAGTGATGGATGCCGGTATGATGCCTTGCTTATAGTAGTGGAATACCAGAACTGACGATTCGTGTTAGGGGGATTTCAGGCCCCCAGAAGATGCGTATTAGGGGGATTTAAGGCCCCCAAATGGCTGTGTCCCGGGCGGTAGGGAACTACTATAAGAGGAGCTATCAGTTCTTCATCAGCTTCCAGTAACAACCCTCGGCTTGCTTATATATGGATGTATGTGTGTTGGGATGTACACCAGGACACATACCTAGATATATGGGTCAGACGAGTAATAATAATAAAAGATGCCTGTTATGTACTCCTGTTATGCCTGTTATGAACTCCCGTTATGCTTGTTATGATTCCTGTTATGCCTGTTATGAACTCCCGTTATGCTTGTTATGATTCCTGTTATGCCTGTTATGTACTCCTGTTATGACCGTTGTATGATTTGCCACGAATGCTTTCATCGGATTTTACATTGGATTTCCGGTTTTATGATTATTATCATATTAGCTGCTCATACCCTGCTTTATCACTTGTATTCCATTCATCAGTCTTCTGCTCCTATCTTATCATACCATGAGTACTTCCTGCCTGATATCACTTGTTATATATCTACCTGCCTATACATGCTTATGCTCACAACACGTTTTCAATGCATGATTATGATTCGGTTTTATCGATACACTTGTACTTATCTTAGCACGCCATCTGGCTTTTTGCATTACCACTCGCCTGGGAGTTTCATTTGACTCCCCTGGATCCTCATGTCCAGGTCATGGAGCTTGAAGCGTGTGGATTCTCCCAGTTGCTGATCAGAGTGGCGCAGCGGTAGCGTGGATCGTCAGCAGACCGTCCAGATCTCCATCCTTCCAGGCCCCCTTGTGCGGCTCTAGAGTTTTCTTGTTATGACTCTGAGCCTGTTTTTGTACTGTTCATACTTGTACATCTCCTTGTATCCTCGCAATTGCGCATATCAGTGATTTAATATTCATGTAATATTGGATCACCTCTGGAAGTTGCTAAGGCCATTTCTTCCGACTTGAAATCCTTAGAGACAAGGAAGATAGAGCTCGAGGACGCCATAGATGTTCTAGCAGCGCTCTTCTTGACGCTGAAGATAAAATTGAAAAGGCCAAGGAGATGATCAGGAAGGCAAATCTTCTCTTATCCAAGGCTGAACCAGTGCGTCTTGAAGAGACTGCACGGATTGAGCAGTTTAAGGCTCAGAGTGACGAACTCTCGCGGCAAGAGTCAGCTCAGAGGGCAACCTTGGTTGATGTTGAAGCTCGCTTGGCCCAGACGGCGAGTTTTAATGAGGCTGAGTTAAGGTCGCAGGCGCTTGTCAGGGCTGCTGATGATAGGAACAAGGCTGGCCTTTCTTGAAGGACGGATCAAATCTTATGAAGTACCCTTATAGCTTGTAATATATGTGCCTTCATGTACCCCTTCTTTTTGTAATCAATAAAAGTAATTTTGTTTTGACTCCCCTGCCGTATTTTCGACTTGTTTTATCCTTGGAATTGTCGCTTTCAAGTTGCATTGCAGCCTTTTGAGAAAATAGTCCTTACTGGACTAAATGATGAGACTTGGCTATCCGCCGGTTCAGAGGTCGCAATGACGTAACCGATTGGGAAGCCACCAAGCTCGAAGAAATAGTCCTTACTGGACTAAATAATGAGACTTGGCTATCTGCCGGTTCAGAGGTCGCAATGACGTAACTGGTTGAGAAGCCACCAAGCTCGAAGTAGTCCTTGCCAGACTGAAAGGTGAGACTTGGCTATCTGCCGGTTCAGAGGTCGCAATGATATAACCACTTGAGAAGCCACCAAGCTCGAAGAAACAGTCCTTACTGGACTAAATAATGAGACTTGGCTATCTGCTGGTTCAGAGGTCGCAATGACGTAACTGGTTGAGATCAAGGTAGTCCTTGTCGGACTGAAAGGTGAGATTTGTCTTTTGTAAATGTCAACAAGCTCAAAGGTAGTCCTTGTCGGACTGAAAAGTGACACTTGTCTTTTGTAAATGTCAACAAGCTCGAGGGTAGTCCTTGTCGGACTGAAAAGTGAGACTTGTCTTTTGTAAATGTCAACAAGCTCGAGGGTAGTCCTTGTCGGACTGAAAAGTGAGACTTGTCTTTTGTAAATGTCAACAAGCTCGAGGGTAGTCCTTGTTGGACTGAAAGGTGAGACTTGTCTTTTGTAAATGTCAACAAGCTCGAGGGTAGTCCTTGTTGGACTGAAAAGTGAGACTTGTCTTTTGTAAATGTCAACAAGCTCGAAGGTAGTCCTTGTCGGACTGAAAGGTGAGACTTGTCTTTTATAAATGTCAACAAGCTCGAGGGTAGTCCTTGTCGGACTGAAAGGTGAAACTTGTCTTTTGTAAATGTCAACAAGCTTGAGGGTAGTCCTTGTCGGACTGAAAGGTGAAACTTGTCTTTTGTAAATGTCAACAAGTTCGGAGGTAGTCCTTATTGGACTGAAAAGTGAGACTTGTCTTTTGTAAATGTCAACAAGCTCGAGGGTAGTCCTTGTCAGACTGAAAGGTGATACTTGTCTTTTGTAAATGTCAACAAGTATAGAACTGGTCGTCGGCTTGCCTGTCACCTGTCTTTTGTAAATGTCAACAAGATTAGACACTGTTCAGACCAGTCAGAATTTTAATGGAATTTGGAAAAAGGGTCTCATTTTCATTACGAAAAACGAGGATATCACTGTCATAGGTTTAATGTTAAATAACAGCGAAATTGATGTCAGAGGTTATACTGTTAAACATAGCATGAAAGGGTCTCGTTCTCACGAGGAGAAACGAGGAAATCACTGTCATAGGTTTAATGTTAACGTAACAGCGAAATGGATGCCAAAGGTTATACTTTAAACATAGCATGAAAGGGTCTCGTTTTCACGAGGAGAAACGAGAAAATCACTATCATAGGTTTAATATTAACGTAACAGCAAAATGGATGCTAGAGGTTATACTGTTAAACATAGCATGAAAGGGTCTCGTTTTCACGAGGAGAAACGAGGAAATCACTGTCATAGGTTTAATATTAACGTAACAATGAAATGGATGGAAAGATATGTATATGAGGCCTTACCATTCCATGGATGAGAATTGGTAAGTGATTTTGGAGAGGGAATCAAATAGGAACAGGTCCCTTAGGATTTTTAGCAAATCCTCGGCTGTCAACGGGTTTGGTATGCCTTTACCAACTACCGTTTGAGTCGGACTAGCCATGCTATTCTCCTCAGCATGATGAGTTGTCGAGGACTTATGTTGGGCTTAAAGGCCAACATTTTCCTCTATCCTTAACCATTAAAGGTGTTGGATCGTTTGGTTAGCGCATGTGTAACCTTAATTCTCCTTTGAGACAACCAGTGTATGACCAGGTTCCTACTGGTTTATGGTTGTACGATCCCATTTGGAGGAAGAGAGAGAGCTCTTTATGTGTACCTTGAATTTGAAGGTCTTGATCAGAGGTGTAGTGTTAACTTGATCGTGAGAAGGATACTTAATCAAGAATAATACTTCTTTAGAAATTGCCATTAATCGACATCATGAGTAAATCGCCATCTGAAGTCATAAGGCGATATGCTCCGTTTGAATAGACTGTTTCTATTACAAACGGTCCTTCCCATTTAGGCTGAAATTTGCCTTTGATTTTGTGCGTCATAATCATCGGTCGTCTGATGGCTAAAACCAAGTCTCCTTTCTGGAAGACTCTTTGTTTGACCTTCTTATTGAAGGCTTTTGAGATTCGAGCTTGATACAACTCGATATGCTGCTGAGCTTGTAACCGCCTCTCATCTAAGGCTTCTAGCTCTTGGAGACGCAACCGATCATTGTCCTCTGATGTGATCTTAGTGGTTAGAGCATCTCGTAATGACGGCATCTGAATTTCCAACGGGATGACTGCTTCGCACCCGTACACCAGGGAAAAAGGCGCATTGCCTGTCAGGGCCGAACCGTGGTTCGGTAGGCGCAAAGACATTCACCAAGCTTTTCGTCCCAATCTCGCTTATTCGAGGAGACAAACTTCTTGAGTAACTTGATGATTGTTTTGTTGAATGCTTCCGCCAAGCCATTAGCGGCGGGATTATAGGCAGTTGAAGCCACATTCTGAATTCGGTATTTATCGCAGAATCGATAGAATACCTGCTTATGAATTGGGGACCATTATCATGGATGATCCGCCTAGGGACACCAAATCGATGGATGACATGGTGTTTGATGAAATTAACCACGTTAGAGGTTTTGACTTCAACCAGTAGTATAGCTTCTGCCCACTTTGAAAAGTAATCGATTATTGCCAGGATAAACTGGTGACCTCTTGTCGAAGAGGGCTGATTGGCCCTACGACATCAATTCCCCATGCTTAAAATAGCCATGAAGCAACAGTTAGGTGGAGCAACTCCGGAGGCTGATGTATGAAGTCCGCATGAATTTGACATGCTTTACACCTTCGTGCATATTGGATGGCATCGGCTATCATGGTTGGCCAATAATATCCAAGCCTCTGCAACCTGTCTTTAAGTTTTGGACCTGGCTGATGAGCTCCACATATGCCGTCGTGTGCTTCTTTAAGCACTTCTTGTGCCTCTGAATTAGAAAGGCAACGGAGGAGGACACCATCATATGAACGATGGTAAAGTGTCTTTAGAGTTGAATTGTAGTAGAAACGGAGAGACCTTCGTCTGATAGATGCCTCTTCTTTAGGATCATCTGGCAGCAGACCATGCAAAGCATAGTCGATGAGAGGAAATCGCCAATCTCTCGGCTCAAGATCCGTCGAGATATTATAGACTTCTCGGGTTCCCAACATATGCTTAGAGCATACAAGATGTCGAGTTACCACTGTGAGGTGATACTCGGTGTCGACTGGCAAGGCTAATGTTGTTGCTAATGCAGCAAGAGCATCTGCCTTAGTATTCTGAGATCGAGATACGTGCCCGATGTAAAAGTCATCAAACAGATTAGCCAACTCGATGACTGTGTGATAATAAGGCACCAAGTCTTCGTGGCAGACCTCATATGCGCCTTTAACCTGATTAATAATCAGCTTTGAATCACCATAAGCTTCGAGGTAGCGTACCCCCATTCCGTGGGTGAGTTGAAGGCCAATAAGTAGAGCATTATATTCCGCTACATTGTTGGAGCATGATTCTGTCAGAGAAAATGCTCTAGGAAGGACGTGATTTTGTGGGGAGATAAACACAACCCCCACACCGGTGATGATCCTGCCGTCAGGGCCTATTCGTGATGCTCCATCGAAGAACATCTGCCACACTTCCTCCTCTGAGGTTGTATTAGACTCGAAGACTTCATCTGGAATATCTTCATGAAATTTTGAGTGTTCCGGAACTGGATGAGCGGGCCAATAACTCTGCAAGGGCCTGGCCTTTAACCGCCTTTTGAGGGATAAAAGTCATGTCGTATTAAGACAAAAGGTGTGCCCATTTAGCTAATCTGAATTCAATGATCCTGGCTTCGTCATGAGAAGACGCAAGGGATTCACTCTGGAAATGACATGTATGGTTTGGCCAACCAAATAATGTCGTGTCTTCTGAACGGCAAAGATAAGGGCTAAGCACTCCTTCTCGATAGGATTATAGCGAGATTCTGCTCCTATCAGAGTCCTGCTCAGATAATAAATGGCCTGTTCGTGACCATTGTCGTCCTTTTGAGCAAGGAGGGCACCAAGAAAAGGTCCATAGCTTTCACATAAAGTAAGAATGGTTTCCCTCATGTGAGAGCCACTAAGACTGGAGGTTTTGTGAGATATCTCTTGATGTCTTCATAAGCTTCCTGACAAGCTTGATCCCATACGAAGGAAGCATCCTTTTTCATGAGTCGGGTGAACGGTTGACAGCGGCCTGAGAGATTTGCGATGATTAGGGTGGGATGGTTCGAACTTTTTAGCCGAAGTTTCGGCTATCTCAGCTTGTTCGACCAGTTCTTTCTAGGTATGGGCTTTGACAGCCCCCATGCGAACCTCTACTTGGTCCAAGAAGTTGTGCCTGCACGTCTGTAAGAGCATGGGTAATGGCATCCCTGCTGGGCACATCAAAGATAAGTTTCTGAACCGCTCAATGTAGTCACGGACAGATTCGCCCTTCTTCTGCACGTGGAGAGGTGCTTGTCCATGGTTACCTCGGTATCGTCCTCATAGAAACGAGAAGGAATCGGGTTTCTAGGTCGATCCAGAATTGACGAGCCTGGAGGGAGACTTCGGAACAATCAAATAAATACCACCCCCTTTAAGGTGCCAATGAACAGCCTAGCCATGATGGCATCATTGTCTATAACATTACCGGTCTGAGACCGGAAATAGTAGATGTGCTGGTTTGGTGAGCTCTTACCATCATAGGTATGCAATGTTGGTGGTTTGAACTTTGGTGGTATGGCACTGAATCCCACTCCAGCGGGTAAGGACGGACTGCCCCTAGTTTCTTTAATTCATCCCTCTGGGTTAGGGATGCAATTTGAGCTTGGAGGCCCTTAAGGACTTCAGTGTCTAAAGAAGAACCCTCCTTGGACTTTTCTGTTTTTGGCTGGTCATTGCTAAGATGTTATTCCTCATCATGGTTGCTCCCGGCATCATTATTGTTCCGGTTATTGAGGAGTTGAGCGAGCATCTGTTGAATGTTGTCCAAAACTTTTTGCTGGGTTTTGAAAGTTTGCTCCTGAGCTTCCAAACGCCGACGAAGGTCGTCGTTAGCATTATCAGCCATATTAACTGATGCTCTGTCTGTTCGCACTGAACTGACTGTCGCCGAAGAGGTATACCCACTATCTTCATCTTCTTCATCAGGCCACTGGACTGATCTTCTCTTTGGTTCTGGCGAGGTTACTGTCATTGAGGAAGATGGCTGTTCACAACTGTAGGGTATTGCAACCCTAGATCTGGTGTTTCGGAAGACACCCTCTTCATGCACCAAGACTTCGCCTAAGCCTGGGCTGTAATCTGAATCTGGGGAGCTGTGGGGAATGTCATCGGACGCTTGTCTGCCCCTGCGCAGTTCTTGTCCTCTTCCGGTCATGTTGAAGGATGCAGAGGGTAGGTCTCGCGAGATGCTCCTTTTATGATGTTTCACCGGGGCTTGCACCGACAGTCGAGTAAAAACTGATCATCGACATGGAGGAGTGGCGGTGATTGGTCCAACTGGCAATGGACCGAGTGGAGTGTTACCAACTGACATCCACTTGTTGACAACAGGGGGAGTAGTTCGGAACGATTCCGACTTCCGTTCGTTTGTCAAGAATTCCCGCAAGTCAGACCCAATCGGGCCTAAACGATCCAACGCAGAGGCTCTTTTGGATCGCGCATAGGACGATCTCCTGCTCCTTTTATCACCACAGAGTGGATTAGCACACAATAGTGCTTCAGCTCTAGCTTCGCAGCTAAGTACCTTGGAAACGCCCTTGGGCGCTGAAGCTGCATAAGCAACGATATCAGCACTTTGGGACAATCCCTTAACTCCGCCACAAGGCGCGAGCTCAGCGCTTGACAAACTGGAGAGCGGAGCACGCTGTGGTGCTTTATCCGCTATGCTGCTGCGAAGGCGATTAGCCTTAGATAGTGCTTTGGCTCTAAGCTCGCGGCTCAAAGCTTTGGAAACGCCCTTGGGCGCTGAAGCTGCATGAGCAACGCTATCAGCACTTAGGGACGATCCCTTAGCTCCGCTGCGAAGAGAACCTAATACTTGGAGGACTGGGGGACGAAAAACGTTGTGGTGCTTTGGTTCCGGCTTCGCGGCTATGAACTTCGCGCGTAGGCTGTGGTACAGTAGCTTCGCTCATAAGACGAGGCTTGTGCGAGTTGTTGCTCTTGAGTTGGACGAAGGTATGGTCGCCGCTGTAACTTCACGGCTGGCAGCATTGTCGGAGCAGGCAGGCATCTTGCTTTTTCTTCGCGAGAGAGACGCAGTTCTAGCATAGCTATGCCTGAGGCTTTGCCCAGAGCCTTCTGTTTAGACCTCCACATCTGCTTTGGCAAGGGAGACTTAGGTTCGCAAGGAACCTGACTAGCCACACGTGAGGCTGAGAGTTGTTGGCAGAATTCTGCTTCTGGTTTTTGTTTTGAAACCTTGTCATGGATACCTTTCTATGCTTTCGTGCATGAAGCATTAGACCACCCCTAGAGAGGACTTCTTCAAATTTTCCTTGGTCGAAGTGAACGACCAAGTTCTTGAAAGTGATAGGCTTGCACTGCGGGCCTGCTTCCTTGTTGCGCCAGAGGACCGCAGTAGGCTCGCGGAGAGCCTTATCTGTCCCCGCGGAGAGTCGCTTTGAAGATTTAGCCAGAAGGGCTCTGGCTGCACCGGCTTCCTTGAATTCAGAGATAGACCCGAAGGTTTGTTCGTCGCATTGCGACACTTGGTTCTCAGTAGTGGAGAATTCGATCCTCAGCGGAGTCGCCATCTTGTTTTCCATGATTTACAAAGGGGAAAACTTACAAAAAGGGTCGAGGAGCTAAATTATAAGTAACATAAAATATTACAAGTAGATCTCATCTGAGATTCTGGAGAAGTGTGCCTGTAGGAGTCCGGTCAGCGCGCGACTACTTTGTCCCTTTGACGATGCGAGCGATAAGATTCCCTTCTTGCCTGGTTCGGGGAATTGGAGAACAGAAGGTTGGTGAACCTCCCTGTTACTTCTCAAAACCGCCTTCGTTTAGGAATTCCTTCTCGCCTGGTTCCGAAGATTCCTTGAGAAGAAGGTATTAGGGTATCAGCACCCTGATTAGAGAAGCAGTTCTCTAAAGTTTCTGAATTATTGGAAGCAAGAGAATAAGTCTCTGTTTAGCCGTCTCTCTATTTTTTAGCCTCTGGGTGCTTTTGTGCGCGCCCCTCCTTGTGTCCCTGGTGGGCTATTTAAAGGGAGAGTAAGGGTATAATTGTCCCTTGAAAATATAGAAACAGATCGTATCAAATCTGTTTAAATCTGGAAAGTAGCCTTATTGCGAGGCTAGGATCAGCTTCTGCGAAGCTAGAAGTAGCAGGTCGGTTGATCCTCTTGATCTGTTTTGATCCTTTCCATATAGTTGAAGATTTTCCCTGATCTTCTTACTCGTTTTAGAAGAGTCAAGAGATTATGGCAATCAACTGCCAAATTTAGTCTCAGATTTGATCTTGATTGATTTGATCTCAATCCTGAATAGATTTGATCTCATCTGGAGATTTAATTGGTCAAAGGTTGACCATAGCAGACCAGCAGCGGAGCTGTCGCGTTGAGCTCACAGCGGAGCTGGAAAGCGCATGTGGCGAAGTCAGAAGACAGCTCTTCAGCAGAGCTAGATATCGTCTGTGGCGAAGCTACCGAACATCCTTCTGCGCGATTGCGTGTGGCTTCAAGCGAAGTTAACTCTCTCTGGGGAGTTAACTGAGCACTTCCGGCGAAGCTATAAGTTAGCTTCCTGATGGAGCTTTGAACGGCTCCAAGGCGAAGTTGGGCAATCTTAGCCTCTCAGGCGAGGCTATCCCTTTGGGCTCATGTGATGCTAAGTGTTGTGCTAACCTAGCATCTTAGACCTGCTGAGGTCTATTCAAAGACAATCTGGGCTCACTGTCTGCTTCACTGGATCAGTAGAGTCTAAGTTGTTGATTTGTCCCTCGAAGATGGGTATAGGACTGGTCGTCAGCTTGTCTGTCACTTGTCTTTTATAAATGTCAATAGTTTAGACATTGTTCAGGCCAGTAAGAATCTTCTTTTTTAAAGTGTCAACAAACTAAGAGGATAGTAAAAACAACGAAAGAAAAAAATGATAAAAGAGTTTAGAATTGATTTTCGATGAAACGACGATGTGAAAATAAAGAGAAATGGTTTTGAAAACTAAAAGAAAATGAAATAAAGGTGAACTAAGAGGATGGTAAAAACAACGATAGAAAAAATGATAAAAAGTTTGAAATTGGTTTTTAAAACAAAGTAAAAGAAAACTCATGGATATTACTACTAATTACTCCACTAACCATGCTTACCTCTTAGTAATAGTTGCCTCACATGGATCATTGGCCATCACTAGTCCTTGGCTTCAAGAGATTATACAAAACATGGTCCATAAGATTGTTCTTCTACATTCAAATAACACATCCATACCACACAACAAGTTGCACGCTACTATTAAATCATCAAAACTGATTAGAGGTGAGCATGAAATAAAGAAGACATTGTAAGTTAGCAAGTTAGTGGGTTAGGTGTTAGAAATGTTAGAATGTTAGAATCCATCATCATGAGCCATCAATGGCTCTTGCAAGAGCAAGACCTTGTAGATGCTATTAGATTCATGTGGATTATCAAGTAAGTGGTTAGATGGTTAGTGGTTAGTAATTAGATTGACATGAGAAGAAAAGATTAGTTAAGCATCATGTAGAAGATGGAGAAGATTATATTGGAGAAGAAAGGAGACACCTTTATATAAATTGTCACCATCTATTACATCAATATCTCTCTATCTCTCTCTGAATCTCTCAGCCCTACTACAAGATCTAAAAACAAAATAAAAATACAAAAGAAAGAAGAAGAACACCTACACTACACTAAAAGATAGAAAACCTGGCCTAATTCCCAATCTGCTTGCGTTCCCGGCCTCTACAGGGTATATATGACGCGAGGGGATTCTAAAAGACGAGACGAGCCCACGCGTCAAAAAGTGACGCGTGGGCCCACCACATTGCCGCGAAAACGCGGCTATTGCCGCGTTTTCACGGTAAAACCAGGGACTTAGGTCCCTGGTTTTGGTAAGGAACTTCTCCTGACTTCGAAGACCTTCCTGGTATATTCGGATTCTGGTATTTTCGTCCGGATGTTCGTCTGACGTGCACAAGGGTCTAGGTTCAATGCATCTTCTAGAAGCTCCATATTGGCCTCCAAGAAATCCGTATTTAATTACCCGAAAATGGGTTTAATTAAGCTCTTATTACCCTTTTGCCCTCCTGGTCTTGATTATCTATAGAGAGACCAAAACACGGTTTAAACTGATATTTTATTCATAAATCAGTAGGAAAATGCGATTTAATAATGTAAAATTGCAAACTAATCATCAAGCTTTTAGTAAAATAACTTGAGATTTCAGATAAATATCTTGATTCTTTCCTTTGTTATAACCATGATGTGAAGCCTTTAATTATTTCCCCCTCTCCCCCGGGCCTGATCGGTCGCTGATATTGCATAATTATTATCAGATTCTCATACTTATTATATAATAAACTCTGTTTTTAATCCTATTTATTGTCTAATTTATATGCAGGCCCATTGCTAAAGGAAAGGGAAGAGAAATGAGCCCAAAAACCCATCAAAATTCAAATTTAATTCAGAATTAATTCAAAACTAGAAGATCATGACAGATCAAAACAAATCAGAGAAGATAAAATTGGTTGAAAATCAGTTAGAACAAATCTTTACAAATCAATTTGTTAAAGCCAAATATTAAATGCCGTTTTGTCAAATCCAGGAGTTGAAACGGGAAATTCAGAGCTAGATAAAGGAAAATCGTAAATTCAGGAGCTGTACCCCCCGGGGTGTGGCTACCTGGCCACATACAGGACACGAACTTTGTTGATTCAGTTGGGGGAGCGTTTGCTCCCTATCTTCGTACGCTCCTCCCCGTTTGGTTTTTCCTATAAATACTGGGTTTTCAGAGACCACAAAGGACGATCAAGCAGAGAGTAGAAGTTAGGCTATTCTGTAGTTTGTAACTTAGATTTTTAGTTTTCTTATATAATTTTTATTTTCTTTATGTAACTGAGAGGAGAGGAAATTTTCGTGGAGGAATGAGAACAAGCTTGTACTGAGAGTGACACCAATGTAAGTAATCTTTTTTTCATTGTTATTTGAATCGAATCAAAGTTTTCTTTTCTTTTTTATTCTTGTTTTTGTTTGCTTCCCTCTTCTATGTTTGTGAATCCAAATGACTATGATAGCTTTAAAGTTGCCTTGCCCTTGCAAGTGCCGTTGATGGCTTATGGTGATGGATATCCATTTCTATGGTAGTGTAGCTTGCCCCTTCATTTTATAGTGTAAATCGGGAATGGGGAAGATCCTATTTGTCATACTTCGCTCGCCTTCAAACAAATGTACATCGTCGATACGGGTCAAAGGTAAGCATGCACCGAAGAGGTAAGTAAGTTTTTCGCTTTTAACTTTCTTTTCTTTTTATTTTAGTTTAGATCACCAACACCACAATCTCCCAACTCTTTTATCACTCTTTTCAATTTCTTTGTATATATTCATTTTCTATTTTCTCTACCTTCTCAATTTACTACTTTCTTTCTAACTTAACTTTAACTTATTTTTCTTTTCTTTTTAAGAACTAAAAGAAGATCTTTAATTATTCTTTTAACCTTAAAGAGAACTTACTAAAAGCTTCCATCGCTAGTCCCTCATTATGGATCACGACCCGCATGGCCACTTGCTATAGCGGTAGTATTGAACATTTGCACATTCTATTCTTAAGTTCTGAAATTCGGTATTCTTGTGTGCAGGTAAAAATCTCAATCAAGGCCTTTGGCTGATTTATTACCATGGCTTGGGCCATCTCAGGCCTTACCTGAATGCACCATTTCTCTTTCCCGCAACATTTTGACCCGGTTCACGTCCCGTAGCAGTCTTTCTTGAAGCTTCACCTCGCGATGGACTCCCTTCCAAACTTATCCTTGAAACTCCACCTCGAACTGAGTTTTCTTCTTTCAGCTTGTATAACCCTCTACACTTCTCTCCTTTCAGGATTACCGTGTCTCTTTGGCTAACTGTGGTAATGCCTTATTGCACTTGGATCTGACATCCTTCTTCATCGAGTACCTTTATGGATATTAGATTGTAACGTGCCTTTGGGACATACCAGACTGCCTCCAAAGCACGCATCGTTTGTGTTGGCCCAAAGGCCTTTCGCCCTAATTTTGTTGATAACTAACTTATGAAGTTATTGTTCTAATGATCTTGTATTTAATAAGTTTCAGATATAGTTCAAGATCATTATTGGTGTTTATCTTCTACAATGGACTCAAAGTCAAGTTTCAAAGCAATCGCATATTGATTTAAGAGCTCGCACGTTAAGATCATATCAAGTACTCAAGATGGAGTCGAGCTCTATGGATCGTGTTTTGGATCAAGTCGACTTAGAGAAAAAGGTCTACAAGAAGACTTAGGTCTAAGTTTGTTTGGATGTTTGTTTGTCTAGATCTTGTGTAAGGATAGATAGTCTTGAGTTGCTCAAGTATATATACACACACAAGTTTATAGTTTGGATTTCGGTTTAACCATTTTGTTTTAAAAAGTTCATGTTTACTTGTTTTCAAGTTTATGTTTCAGTTTAACATACGTGTGGTTTTGAGTTTCAAATATACATATATCAGTTTTCATGAATAGATTCCATCAAAACAAGTTTACTTAGTTTATATATGTATTGGATTTCATCCATATGCATTTATGCTTCATATGTTGAGAAAAACTTATTTTGATGCATCTAGTTCATATGTTTAAGTTTTGTATTTATCAAACTTATTTTGATATTTATTGTCAAAAATCAGTATACATCATTTACTATGTGTATTGGATTCTATCCATGCACATTATGCTTCAAACGTGTTTCAATATCTTGTTTGAGAAAAATCGGATTTCTATTTAGAAGCTTGGTTTTGGAAAATGCGATTTTTGGTTTAAGCTTTAAATTCTTTACCTCAAAAATAGTTCAAATTGTTTGTAATATTTGTTGATTTTTTATCACACATATTTGTAATTCAAAGTATTTATATGAAGTTATTTTTGTGGAATTTATTGAAATTTATTAGAATTTTTATGGTTTTTTAGAGCTAGAGTTTAAACCCTTAATATTTGGGTTTGGATCGGCTGATCTACCGGTCGACCGAAGCATGGCTCGGTCGACGGGCGGTCGATCGACATGGACAAAAATGTGCACGAGCCCAAAGCCTTAGCTCGGTCGACCGACTAGTCGACCTAGTAAGGAGCGGTCGACCGACTGGCTCACCCAACTTTCTGTTGGGTGCCGATCGACCGAGCGGTCGACTGACAGAGTTGTGACTTGGGGGAGGTCGATCGGCAATCCCGACGGTCAGAAAAATGACCGTTAGCCAGTTGACCAGCCGGTCGACCAACAGGCCATTCTGGGCAGTTTTTGACCCCAACAGTTATATTTTCTGGGCTCTATATAAGGGCTGTTTTGCCCAGTTTTTGAAAAGTTTTTTAGAGCTAAAAATTCCTATCTTCTACAGATTTTCTATAGCAAGTTTTTAAACAAGTTTTTGTGCTTCAAAATCAAAATCTATATTTGTTTCAAAGTTTTGAAAATTAAAGAAAATCAAGTTTTGAAAATTCTAGTTTTGTTCTTCAATTTCTTCATCTATCAAGAAGTTTTTCCCAAGAATTTTCTTTGTTTTTTCATTTTCAAAACTTGAGCTCTTCATTGCAAATCTATCCTCTAGGATCTTGTATTGTGAGAGATTTTGTTTGTGATCTTTTGAGGTCACCGAGTGTTATTTGTGATTTTTGTGGTCACTAAGTTGTACTTCTTTCTTTACTTTGTGTTTGGCTTTGTGCCTCCCTCTTGTGTAGCGGTGTGTAAGAGAGTTGGAGTTGTGCACTCCTCATTTTGTCAGTTGTTATTCCTCAATGGACATCCCTTTGTGCACGATTCTATAGTAGATAGTGAAAATCTTTCTGTGTGAAGTCGGGGACATAGAGCGGTGGCTTGAACCCCAAACATATCTTGGTGTTTGCGTTTAGATTTTTCTCTCTCAACTCTCTCTCTATATATCTTGCATTGCATTCATTGTTCGATTCATACATGCTTGATATTATTTGTGTGCTCACACTTATATTCAACCAAGAGAGCTATTGACGCACCTCAACTCATAATTTAGAGGAGTCATGAGGAGAAGTCCAGAGCCCTTCACGGGAAAATCGGACTCACTATTAGTTATACATTATGTGTTAGTGTAAAAGTTTTAATTCTGCATTTTTGACATATAAATTAGCATTACTCTTATTCACCTTTTTCTAGGTATATTTTTCAATTGGTGTCAGAGTTAGCGCTCCTGGTATTCGGTTTAACCACTTAGAAGTGTGATCCTCTTTTGCTAATCTAGTTATTTGCTTTGCACACATAGTATTTACACTCATAGATTATCTTGCTCCACTTATGTTTGATGCTTCTAACATGGATATGTGAAAATTTAAAATGAGTTCGTATTTAAAAGCATTAGGATTGCATGTTTATCTTGCCACTACTAAAAAATCTTATATTAATAATGACAAGTATATTGAGGCTAATGCACAAGCATTGATTGTACTTAGGCAATCACTAAGTGAAGATTACTTATTTATAGTTTCTCATTATGATTCCGCTTTTATAGTGTGAAACACATTGATCTCTCTCAAGGAATAAGTTTCAAACGAGTTGGAGAGAGAGCCTAGTGGAGATGAGTCCGAGCAAGTGTGCTGCATGGTCCAAGGGAATGACTCTCTTGAGGTAACTTCGGATTTTCTTCATGATGACTTTGCTAGTACATCCAATGAAAATGATAGTATGAATGCTCATATGTTAAATGAAGAGCTTTTCATGTTTTGTGAAAACATACTAGAAAAATATAAATTATTGAAAATATGAGTTTAAAATGAAGAAAGAAAATGAGTTTTTATCTTCTAGGATCGTTAGTGTTTTGAAAGAAAAAGAAGAGATTTCAAATGAAAATGATTCCTTATCTTCAAAACTTGATCATATTTTAAATGACGAAAAAAAGTTATAAATGAAAATAAATCTTTGAAAAGCCATGCTGAATTGATTTCCAAAGAAAGATATTTTACTTTAAATGAAAAAGATTCTTTGAAAGTCAAACTTGATCTCCTTCCAAAAGAAATGAAACTTTAAAAAAGAAAATTGTTTTGATTTCAAAAGAAAAGGATTTTTTGAAAAACACTTTGGTTCAAAAAGAAAAGATTTCTATTATAAAAGAAAAGATTTTTTCTACTCCTATTAATAAAAATGAGATTTGTGATTTAAAGAGTAAAATTGATTGTTTGGGCTCATCCTTGAGCCAATGTGCTTTCAATCACAAGAGATTGGAATTCATGTTTCACAAGAACATGCTCCTCACATGCATGCACACACACCTCTTGTTTTACACCTTATGCAAAACATGCGCACACTCATGCTAGAATGTATCATTATTCTCATTGTGGTCGCAAGGGCCACTTTACAAAATTTTATTATGATGAGTTAAATGCTTTATATTTTGCAAAATGTTTGAGTTAGGAGAGGTACTAACTCCCATGGACCCAAGGAAGTTTGGGTATCAAAATTAATTTCTATTTCATTTGATGTAGGTATGGGCTCTCACAAGACGTGAGAGTATTGGTGCCTTGATGGTAGATACTTTTGAGCTAAATGAACGCAACATTGGATGTGAAAAACACCTAGAGGGGGGTGAATAGGTGTTAATGCTAATCTAATGATCTTTTTAAGTAAGTATGAATGAATGATGCAACCGGTCACTCAAAAGAAATTGAAGTTGAATTCCCTGTGAAGGGCTCTAGAACTTCTCCTCTTTGATTCCTCTAGATTATGAGTTGAGGCGCGTAATTGCTTTCTTGTTGAGATGAGTAAAGACCGGAAAATGCAAGTAAATGAAATATGTGCAATAAAGAAGTGCAAGCAAAAGATATCACAAGATAGAAATGTAAAGCAATGAAAAGCAATAAGGAAACCAATCGCAAACACAAGGAATTTGTTTCGAGGTTCGAGCCACCCCTCTACGTCCCCGCCTCCATCACCGTGAAAGATTTCCACTAAATCCGCAAAGGAATTACAAGAGGTCTACACAAGACCAGAGTATCGAACTCCCACCAATCCAACCTCTACACAAGAGGGATCTCAACACAAAGAACTACAAGTAACAAGGTGATCAAAAGGACCACAAACTTCTCTCTTACAACTCCTTATAGAATGGGAATGATTTTTGGCTCAAGAAGTGAAGTGAGAAAATTCAATTGTAAAAAAGTAAGAAAAGAGCTTGAAAAATCACTGAAAAACTTTAACCAAGAATGCACTTTAGAAAGTGAGAGCTTTGAAAACTTTTCTTTCTTTTGAAACTAAAAACAATAGGAATTTTTCTTGAATTTAACAAGGGACTAATGCCATCTATTTATAGGGATTAGAAGAGATCTAATCATCATATAAACTAGGTTAATAGGTCAGGTAATAGCCTTAGGAAATTCAGAAATAGCTGAAAGATATATCAACATCAAATCCAGAAAACAATTTTCAATAAACTAGCGGTTGGAGGCTGCTGGCGGCTGTCGGTCGACGGCCCGATCGACCAACAGTCTATCTGGTAAACTAGCCGTTGGACTCGGTCGACCGGTCGGTCGACTGGAGGCTAAACAAAAAAACATAAGTTTGTTCTATCGGTCGACTGGCCCGGTCGACCGACAAAACCCGAGAGCAAGGGTCAGTCAGTCGGTCGATCGGTCCGGTCGACCAGCAGACGTGCACAAACATGCATGCCAATGCCACAAGACCCGGTCAACCAGTGCGGTCGACCGATCAGGCCCGAAATAGATCCGGTCGACCGCCCGGTCGACCGTTGGGCCTGAAACAGTATTTTTATGGGAAAATTTTGAACTTAGAAGAATTTTTAAAATATTTTTAAATGGCTAGATGATTAAGTAGCATGCTATAAGGGTTGATATACATGATATAAATAAGATGTAAAAATATAAAATTTAGAGACATGTATATCAACCAAGGCATGTACCTAATCCAACTATCCAAAACAAAAACCGTATTTTGAAAAATGAAAGTGTGTGTTTGTGTGTTTTCTTGAGCCAACTTATCATAACCTCATTCTTTAACAAACTAATTCTTACAATGGTTCTAGGTGACTACAAGATCTTCAAATTAGGGCTTCTCCATTTGGAATATTGTAGCTTGAATCCTTGAACCCGAATTGAGTTAACGTGAGTCAAAAATACCTTCCTTTAGGGAAGAACACCTCTTGAATCCTTAGAACCCTAAAACACACTTAAATACTAAAAAATGATTAGTACAAATAACTATATATGTTTTGTAATCATCAAAACTCAAAACCGGGTGATTGTAACCTTGGGCCAACAGGATGCATCGCTATCAAAAAAGTTTTGGTGGGAGGACCACTTGGTTTGGAGATATAGAGACTAGTTCACTCGATTTGATAAATATCTCTATCATCCTTACTTTGTTTATATTTATATGCTTTGTATTGAATATTTTAGCATATGTTATTTTCATGCTCATTAGGATTAAATGCAATACTTATTAGACTTGTGATATACATATATAGTATTTGAGATACACCCATATTTATATGGACTTATATCTTTGTGTTCTCACTATAGTTAGCTATTGTGTATATCCTAGTTCTAATAACACCTGCATTTACACTAATGATCAATACCATGTTTTGATGTTTTGATTAATACAAGTTTAGATACTATTTTTATTAAAACTTGTGTTTATACTTGTACAATTAGTGAGTTACACTTGATTCTTATGTTTAGATGCTTTATTGTTCATGTGTAATCATTACATGTATTTATATAATCTAGTTTTGATGATTCTTACATTTACACTTGTCTTCCTTATTTGTTTTTATATCACCCTTGACATGTTTTTATGAGAATATTTTTAGATTTATGTATATGTAAATTTTATTTAAAACTATATGATATACATATTGAATTCTTGAGTCACTTGTTTTATATGCTATGTACTATTTTATAGACTTAAATTCATATTTAGAATAAATATGTATGCTTTAATTTTGACAAAACATGCATATGCCTTGAAGTTTGTTTAGTTTTTGATAAAAATATAATTTTTCGTGTTTTATGATTTCATGTTTATGAAAAAAATTCATTTATTTTGATGATATTGAGCTTCATTGTTTTATCTCCAAAATTATTTTTATTACATGATTCTTGTGCACTCTATATCTTGTTTACTCATGATTTTAATTTCATGAGCTCATATGTGCTTCATAGTCTTTAAGTGTCAATTTTCGTGTAGTTAGCATGTTTTCTTAGACATATACATGTTTTATTCTTTACTTGAAAGATTTTGTACTAGTTTTCAAAATCATTTTTAAACTATTGCTTATTTTTCAATTGGTAGAGTTTTCAACCTATACTAAATTATTTTCAAAATATTATTTTTTGAAAACTTCCACCATATAAGGGTGGTTGGTTGGGCGACCATGTCTTGTATGCTCTTATTGAATATCTTACTAAACATGTGCATGATAGGATGAATGATGTGAGTTATACATGATTCTTAATGATATTTTCATTTTTATATACTCATGTTTTCTTATATATACATGCACCATATTTCAATTGCTCTGATTATACATACATATAATGATTTCTTGTGCTAGATTAAAAATATCTCTACATATATGTTTTATAACATAAATTATTTTATGCTAAGCTTGATTTAGTTCTAAATATTAATTGGTATCTTATACAAGCTTATGTATTTTTTTTGTTGGTATTTCAAAAAGGGGAGAAAGAATTCTTGATTTTATTTTCAATCAGTATTTTACTCCCACTCTTTTTGAGAAAAATATTTTAGTTTAGAAAATGCTTATATTTTCCATATTGGTATCAATTGTTTATAATTGATATCTATATTGCAAAATAGTTTAGAATTTAAAAAGATTGACTTCATGGATTATCTATTTTTAATTGGTATAAATTTTTTGATATTCATATTATTTTTCAATTGGTATAGTTTATATGATACCTATATTTTTTTCAATTGAAATATTTTTTCAAGTATCAAAATATTTTTCGTGTTTTTATTTTCAATTGGTATATATTATCAATTGGTATTTTACCCCTTTGCTGTGATTGACAAAAATGGGAGAATGATTTAGTTTATATATACATGTTTATTTGTGTTTATGCATATCTATATATATATATATATATATATATATATATATATATATATATATATATATATATATATATATATATATATATATATTGAAATCATCAAGAGGGGGTGAATAGGTGATAATGCTAATCTAGTGAACTAAATGCGGAATTTAAAAACTAATTGCAATTACACTAAATGAGTGATGCACACACAACCAAGCCAAGCATATAAATGTGAATGATCAATATGAAATAATGCAAGGCACAAAGTAAAGAGAGAGAGTAAGAGTCAATGGATTAAGCGCAAACAACAAGATTTGTTTCGAGGTTCGAGCACTCAGCTCTACGTCCCCGCCTTCACCCAGAAGGATTTCAACTCCACTAGCTTGTCCACAAAGGACTCCCACAAAGGGAACCTCCACCGAGGATTTGGGGCAATAACAATTACAAGGAGTACCCAACTCCTCTCTTTACAACCACAACCTCCTTCTTGAGTGTAACCCCCTGCTCCCCGGTGTACGTATCACTGTATCGGTACGCGATACGACGTACAAAATTGATTTGACCCTCGTGGTAGTCCGATTGAGCCGATTTCAGTTTTAAAAATCATTTTCTAATATTGTAGATTTTTCAGGATTTTCTGGAAATTTTCTGGATTATTTTGGAAAATCTCCGTAGTCGGTGTCGACCGATACCGATAACCGGCCTTCCGATTTTTATTTCATAAACGGAGTAGAATTTTGAGAATTGGCTTTCACTGTATGTCTTAGAATCACATGAGCTACGTTTGGATATTTTTGGGGATTTTTCAGAATTTATCGAAAACCCGCCAAACCGGTGTCGCCCGTATCGACGACATCTTCCGGGATTTTTAATTTGCAAACCGGATAGAATTTATGTAAACCGTCTTCATCTTACGCCTCCGGATAATATTCTCTATTTTCTGTAATTTTTGGGCACCGTTCGGAGATCGTCGAATATTGAGCCAATATTATAATAATAAAATATTATTTTTATTTAACTTTTTCTTTTTTCTTTCTTCTTTTTCTTCTCCTTTCTTCTCCTTCTTTCCAGCGATTTCCTCTCCACCGCCTCACTGTATACCCACCGCCTCTCTCTCCTTTTTTAAACCCAATCCCTCTCTCTCTCCCCTTCAAATCTCTCTCCAACTCTCTCTCTCTCTCTCTTGCTCTCTCTAGGTCGGACGGCGACCTGACCCGCCGCCCGCGGCAAGTGGCCGGCGTGCCACCGCCGCCCTCTCTTGGCCACGGCGCCGCTGGCGCCGTGGGCGTCCCCACCTGGGACTGCCGCGCCCAGCCCAGGCCGCGCCAGGAACGCTCCCATCCGGGCGCTGCCAGGCCCTGGCCCGCGCGACACTGGAGGCTGCGACCGCCGCCGGCGGGGCCTCCCCCCGCCGCCGGCCAGGCCAGCCAAGGAGCGCAGCGCAGCAGCAGCGCTGCTGCTGCTGCTGCTGCTGCTGTTGTTGTGGGTTGTTGGGTTCGGGTGTAACCCGAACCCAATAGCCCAATACGGGGTTGGGTTTGGATATAAACCCAACCCAATAACCCATTAGCCCGTACCCGTTAATTTAAGTTAAACGGGTTTGGGTTGTGGATCTGGACCTGACCCGTTAAGAGCCCAACCCGCGTCCACAACCCATTACAGGTATATTTACATAAAACCCCCTGTGACATTTTATTAATTACATTTAAATATTTTTATTACGTATTTAACCCTATTTGTTCTGATTTAGTATTCGGGCGATATCTGGAGCATCCGGACTCCGATTTGGGCGATTCTGGATCCGTTGCGATCGTGGGAACGAGAGCTACAGTCCTATAGCCAGTTTGTGAGTGTTTTTATTTTATAAATTACCTTTTATCATGTTTAGTGCAATGAATTGGTAGATCTTGATTATGGATAAATACTGATACCTATTAATAATTAATTGATAATAATTGGACATGCATGGTAATAGGAATAACCTAACACATGGTTAGGTCTTTCCTGATTTAGAAGAAAGATAAGGAGGCACTTAGATTACTAATACATACTGGCAGAGACAACCCGGACACAGTTATCATACCTTCACAGCCACTGACACCCGGGCCACCATGTCACCATATTCGTGTACACCATTATGACATGGCTTGTATCACAGTCACGTTACATGCATACTGATCCACAGATACACTATGACATTTCACTGGTACTAGACATGCATGCTAGATACCGTTACTATAAGACACTATCGACTACTGTTCCTACATATATTAGTGCTACGCAGGCTTATGGCTACACGGATACTGTAGTTCACTGGACAGGATAGTAGACACCGACTACAGTTATTACCGGTGCATGTTACACAGATACTATGACACGGCACACCTGTTATTTCGTAGGCACACCGATACGTAGCGGTACCACTTTACGAAATACCGTTATGTAATGTATTGTTATCCTCATTACATGGATTCACGGCATATCACTGCACGGGCTACTGCATTTCATATTAGCATGATCATCATACACATATATGTCATGCTTACATATTACAGTTACACATGTCTGTGTTGTTTCTATCTTCTTGTCATATGGATCACCGTGCTTATTACATGTATTATTATTCCATGTTCCCGTATTCATGTTATATGATTGATTCCTGTTACAATGATATGGATATTTCCGATACTGGACATGAGAGCTGTTGATATGCTATATGTGGACTTCCACATCTATTGTTCATGTTTCCCGTTATATTGTTCATGTTATATTGTTCCCGTTTCTCGTTATATTGTTCTATGCTATCAACAGAACTCTGGTCCAGTTATCATGTTACCCTATCATGTACTGTATCTGTTCTTGTTACATCGTATACTTGACATATCAGATCATAATGATAACTTGGGTATGGGGGAGACTTGACGGTTGACTAGATCTTATCGGGTGATGTACTGGATCCATATTGTTTTCCCACTGCAGGGGACGGTAGGAGGGCTGCCTACCAATTGCTCCATGAGCTCTTGTTACTTGATTCATGCTCCCCTCTTAGCGGAGGGCCCTGGTCCTGGCAGCCAGGGGCTTGTTTAAGGCCGTGATCCCGGGTATGCACGGGATACATCCACCTGATAAGAACTCCTCGACCATGGGTTTCCAATTAACATAATAAAACAGTATACACAATAGTGACGTCGGGAACACTTGTTATTTGATCACTCTCTCGTTTGATAATGGTACCCGTAGGCCATGTCCGGATGGGTTCGACTGGAGTGCGGGCTCCAGTATGAACTGCCAGTGGTATGGGACACTGGAAGAGATTGATTAAAATACCAGGTGGTACTGATTGCTACTATTGTATAAATGACATGACTTTGACATGACCTGCCTGCTACATGTTTAGTTGTACTTGTTACTGTTCCTGATCATTTATCTGCTATCATGTGACGTGTATACATTGCTATTGTTCCTGTTTTCTGTTACACTTTCTTTAGTGCCCTACTACTCATGCACATGTATACTTTGTTACATTACCTGGTATATGTTACACTGTATGTAGTGGCATACTATGCATGTTCTGCATTGCATATATTTTATTGTTGCAGACAAATGCTCATCTGCATGTTCACCTCTATCACGTCACCACTATCGTGTTCATGTCTATTACGTCACCACTAGACAACATTAGTTATTACATAAACTGGACACGACTATATATATGACCTGATGATAACCGGCTAGGTAGTGATGGTATTAAAAGTTGACCTGTTTATTTATTTGTACTGCTTTTATGTTTCTCTATTTCTACTGTTTATATATCCTTATTATATGGCATCACTAGTCCAACCTCATGTACTATATATTATTATCGTGCTTGTATTACTATTGTATATATTACTGCCTTCTTCATTTTACCACTCACTAGGTCGCTTTCTGACGACCCTGGGTTTGCATGCCCAGATTGGAGATCCGAGTTACCATAACTTCAGAGAGTGCCTTGGAGTCACATCGGAGATTTCTCATCAGGACTATTCATAGGTATTTTAGTGCTTTATTTCTGTTATCTTATTTGTCCCTATTTGTCATATCTGTTATGATCGCTGACCAATTTCTGCAGGTATTCTTGTACTTATTTCATGCTGGGACCCATATCTATATGGAGGTTATTTATTGTACTGAGGCTTAGCGTACGCGTGAGCGTGTTTTCACCTCGCGTATGTACGTCGCCATAACGTCCCCGTACCTGCGGGATTGGGGCGTTACATTGAGGCAAAGCACCAAGCCAACAAACAATCACCTCACAACTTGAGGGATTAGCACAAAGCAACACAAGGATCACCTCACAACTTGAGGGATACAACCCACTTGCACAACCTCCTCAACACAATGAGGGAAAGGCACAAAGCCAAGCAAATGAAGGGTTTACAACTTGGTGGTCTAACAAACAACCACAAACAATTTCTTTCCCACACAAGAATCCTATAGAATGAGATAGTAGATGTAGCTCAAGTGTGGAGAAAACCAAAGGAATGGAAATCAAAATCTCAAAGAAAATCCTTGGGAAAAACTGAAATCAAGATGAAGAAGTTGAATCAAAATCTTTTCCCAAAACCCTTTCTTGATTTTTTCAAACCCTAGCAAAAACACCAAATAGATTGTTCAATTTAAAGTCCAAAATTTTTTTTTGATTGCTGTGAAAACACTAGAGAGTCAGGAAAAATTAGCACAAAAAATTTTAGAGAAAACTGGCCACTAATGGGGTATTTATAGTCCCCAGAAAAAATTGCCGTTGGCAGCAATTTCTGCCAAAAATGAACTACCGGTCGACCGGTCGGTCGACCGGCCAACGGTCACATTTGACCGCTGGCAGCTACCGGTCGACCGCCCAGATACAGAGAGCAGACTTCTCTGCTCCAGTCGACCGCCCGGTCGACCGCCCAGATACAGAGAGCAAAGCTCTCTGGTCCGGTCGACCGGTCGGTCGACCGGCCCACTGTGCTGCCAGACGTGCACAGCTCTGTGCACATCGGTCGACCGCTCGGTCGACCGGCCCTTTGTTCGGTCGACCGAGCGGTCGACCGACTTGGCCTATCAGCCAGTTCTGGGTCAGAAACTGGGTCAGAAAAACAGTTAAAATATTTCTAAAAATTCTTGTAAATCTTGTAAAAATCCCCAAAAATAGTTTTAACATTTTGCATTGATATATAAACATGTGATAAAAATTTCAACTCAAATATCATGCAATTTGAACTATTTTTGTGTCTTATCATTTTTATAAAAAATCAAAAACTGTATTTTACCAAACATGTATTTTTCAATAGGAAATCTGATTTTTCCTAAAACTCATTGAATTACAAAAACATGATATTTAAACACTATGAAGCGTGTTGTATATGGATAGAAATCCAATATACAAGAAACATATATATATATATATATATATATATATATATTCATGTTTTTGACTTTAATTCCAAAAATATGTTTTGTTAGAAATACCAAAACATGAAACACATGAAATAGACTATCAACTAAGTTTGTTTAAATAGTTGAAGCATGCATGTATATAGAACAAATCTAATATACATTAAACCATGTAAACTTGTTTTGATATAATATCTATTCATGCAAACCAAGATCGGTTAAACCAAAACCGAAAACCAAAACATGTAACGTGTGTGTTGTGAACTTGAGCATATCATATTATTCTAATCTTTACAATTTGGATCTAAACACAAAACTAAACTAGGGTACTGATGTCTTCTTGTAGAACGCCGTCTCTAAGCCGACTCGATCCAAAACTTCGTGATTCACCGAGCTAGACTCCAATGAGTGCTATATATGATCATGTCGCTCGGGCTCTTGAATCACCATGTGAAAGCTTCCAAATCATCTTGTTGAAGCTAATCACCAACTAATATCTTGATTAATGATCTGAAACTAAAATCACAAGATAATTAGTACACATAACTACATGAGTTAATCATCATCAAAACTAGAGTGGAAGGCCTTTGGGCCAATAATCTCCCCCTTTTTGATGATGACAAAACTCATGGAGTTATATATGCATGGATTAAAGTTAAGCTTCAAAGAAACTCCCCCTTAACTCATGCATAAACAAATAAACATAAATATGCAATAAATATGAACACGAAACATGCATAGATATGCATAAAACAATAAAAGGCTCTAGATACCAATGAAATTTTCAAAACAAATAAACATGCTCTAGATACTAATTAAACTTAATATATGCAAAACAAAACTAATGATCTCTTTTACAAGCTCTTGATACCAAAATAAACATGTTCTTTAAATAAAGCTTTTGATACCAAATTGAACTTAATAAAAACATAAAACATGCATATAAACTCAAATTCTTCTCCCCTTTTTGTCAATCATCAACAAAGGGGTTAAAAACAAAACAAATAAAACATATTTTTCTCCTCTTTTTGTTCAAAACAAAGAATCAATAAAGGATGTATCAAAAACAAAATGTTCTCCCCCTTTTTGTCTAAAACAAAAACAATATCAATGAGGGGTCAAATCAAATATGATACCAATTAAAAAAGTGTCAAGGAAGTGCATATTGATACCAATTAAAAGTGAAACTATCCCAATTGAAAAACAAAAATCTTGATACCAATTGATAAGTAAACAAATATCATACTAATGGTAAATAAACAATCTTGATACCAATTGAAATTAAACATTACAAATTTTGAATTTCTAAACATAATCTTAATACCAATTGAAATTATTATTCTTTAAAAGGCATAAGATACCAATTGAAATCATTGTATTCTATCATAAAGTAAGGAGTGGAATACAAAATACAAATTGAAAGATAAAATACGAGTTTTTCTCCCCCTTTATGAAATACCAAAAAAAACAATGCGTAGGCTCGAATTAAGATACCAATTGAAAGCTAAATCAATTGAAACAAAGTTGAAGCTCAAGCCTTAGCATAAACAAAATTTGTGCTCTAAGATATAGAAATATAGTAAGCACAACTAAAACATATATATGTATGAAAAGATTAGATACCAATCAAAATTGATACTATTTGAAATGAAAGCATACATACACAAAAATATATGAGTATACAAGAAATGTCAAGATTGATACCAGTTGAACGAATTCAATGATACCAATTGAAACAACAATAAGATCAAGTGTATATCTCATATTCCTATCCTCCCATTCATGTTCAAGTTTAAAATGATTTTCATTGTAAAGCATACATGAGCATGATCGCCCATCCGACCGCCCTTAGAAGGTAGGGGTTTTCAAAAATAGGTTTGAAAATGTAGTATGTTTGAAAATCTCTACCAAAGTGAAGAATACGAACTAGTTGTAGGAAAAACTTTTAAACTAGTACGAAATCCTTCAAGTAAGGAATAAAACAAAATTGTTTTTCGTGAAACACATGTAAATCACATGATCACTAAACACTCAAAATCCATAAAGCCCATATCATAGTCTCATGAAAACAAATCATGAGTAAACTAATAAAGTGAGTGAACAAGTGTTATGTGACACATATCAACATGAAAATATTCAATTAAGCTCATGTGAAATTCCTTAAAAACATTAACACATGAAAAACTAAATTTCCATTTTCAATTGAAATTACTTAAAAACATGAAAATCACCAAAACGATTTAAACTTCAAGGCATATGTATGTCATGTACAAACTAAAGTATACATACATATCCTAAACACAATGAGTCCACAAAGGTATATGCATGAAGGCACGTGGCTCAAAGGATGTATATATATAATCAATAGTTTAGACAAGATGGACATATACATGAAGTTAAAACACATAATCATAAAAACATATCCAAAATGGGAATATAGGTTAAAATGTATGAATCATCAAAACTAGACCATACTAGAACATCTAATGGGTACAAATAGGCATTCAAGCACAAACATATATAAAGATTTATTTGTGTCCCACTATATGTACAAGTATAAATCCTAGTCTTAATGAAAACTAACATCTAAACGTATATCCAAAACATGAGGCATCAAAAAAAAAAATCATAAACATCCATATGATCATTATGTATATGCATATGCATTAGATCTAGGGCATACATATTAGTTTAAACAAGGTGAGAACACTAAATATAGATCCATATAAAACATGTGTGTCTCAAGTAACTAAACATGTATAACACTAATCTAATCAACATGACATAAGCATAATGAACAATAAAACATGACATGCTATAAATAGATGAACATGAAAAGCATGTAAATATAAATGGGAGTTAGAGACTTGTACTAATACCGATGAAGGCACCTCTCTAGTTCTCCAAACCAATGGTGGTCCTTTCCACCAAACTCCCCTTGAAAGTGATGCATCCAAATTATTTTCTTTAAGCACGGAACGCATCCACTTCAAGGCACCAACACTCTCACGTTATGTGAGAGCCCACTCCTACATCAAAAATCAAAGGGTGGTCTTTGGTACCCATTTTCTTTTGGGTCCACGGGGGTTAGTATCTTTCCTAACCCAAACAAGATTATTTGCTAAATTTTCAATATGTAAACGATCATAACAAAATCTAGTAAGGTGGCCCTTACGACCACAATGTGCACAAGTGACACATTAGCATACATGTTATGGTTGTGTCCGTGATGAGCATGTGTATGCTGTAATGGGTGTACATGTAAAGATGGAACTTGTTTCTTGCGAACCAAGGTTTCAAGCGTGTGTGATTCAAAGTACATTGGCTTAAAGTGGAGCCCAAACATTCAACACTTTTCTTCAACACATTTATATCTTTTTCAATACAAGAAGATAAAGTGGAGCATGCAATAGATGTGCTAGGTGAAGCTACACTAGCATGGCAAACATGAGAATCTATATCAATTTTTAAAGATTCATTTTTCTTTAAAACTAAATCTAATTCTTTTGTAATGAAATCAATTTCATTTTTCAAAGCAAGGTTATCTTTTAAAACAAAATTCAATTTTGAAGATAAAACCTCATTGTTTTTCACAACATCATCACAATCATTTTTGCTTTTCAAAAATTCAATATCTTTTAGGGCAAGGTCTAGTTGAGATCTTAGTGAGTCACGTTCACTAGTAATCTCTTCCTTCTCTTGCAAAATCGATTCAAAACTTGAACACAAATCCTTCATTTCTTCTTTTAAATCAAACTTCTTCTTTTTCAAAAGTTCAAGTTTTTCCAAGAATTTTTCAAGCTTTGTGACAAGTTCTACATTTAAATTTTGAACTTCTAAGCATCCATAGCAATATGAACTAGAGCAATCATCTAGTTGAGATTCTGATTGTACCTCAAGGGAGTTCTTCCTTGGACCATGAGGCAATGCTCGTCGGACATGTCTCTCCTAGATCTCCTTATCTTGTTAATAATCCTTGGAAGCTCGGGAGAAGTCAAAATGCTCCAAACTGTAAAAGCCGAATCATAATGAGCAAACACATGTAAAAGATCTTCATTAAGAGATGCTCTAAGTGTCTTAAGTGCAAGTGCATTGGCCTTCTTATACTTGCTAGCATTTGGGTAGGATTCTTGAGTAGTGGCTTGATAAACTAGATGTCCTAGGCTTTTTAAATAACTACTCATCTTGGCCTTCCAAATATCATGTCTAGATAAGTCAAACATAGGAGGGCTATCCATGAGTGCAAACTAAAAGTGTGCAAATGAAAATGCAAATGAAGATTAGCAAACCAAGATCTCACTCCAAGGTGGTTAAACTTAAATGTCAGGAGCGTAGGCTCTGATATCAATTGAAATCACCTAGAGTGGGGTGAATAGGTGATAATGCTAATCTAGTGAATTAAATGCGAAATTTAAAAACTAATTGCAATTAAACTAAATGAGTGATGCACACACAACCAAGCCAAGCATATAAATGTGAATGATCAATATGAAATAATGCAAGGCACAAAGTAAAGAGAGAGAGAGAGGGAGAGAGTAAGAGTCAATGGATCAAGCGCAAACAACAAGATTTGTCGAGGTTCGAGCACCCAGCTCTACGTCCCCGCCTTCACCCAGAAGGATTTCAACTCCACTAGCTTGTCCACAAAGGACTCCACAAAGGGAACCTCCACCGAGGATTTGGGGCAATAACAATTACAAGGAGTACCTAACTCCTCTCTTTACAACCACAACCTCCTTCTTGAGGCAAAGCACCAAGCCAACAAACAATCACCTCACAACTTGAGAGATTAGCACAAAGCAACACAAGGATCACCTCACAACTTGAGGGATACAACCCACTTGCACAACCTCCTCAACACAATGAGGGAAAGGCACAAAGCCAAGCAAATGAAGGGTTTACAACTTGGTGATCTAACAAACAACCACAAACAATTTCTTTCCCACACAAGGATCCTATAGAATGAGATAGTAGATGTAGCTCAAGTGTGGAGAAAACCAAAGGAATGAAAATCAAAATCTCAAAGAAATTCTTGGGAAAAACTAAAATCAAGATGAAGAAGTTGAATCAAAATCTTTTCCCAAAAACCCTTTCTTGATTTTCCAAACCCTAGGAAAAACACCAAATAGATTGTTCAATTTAAAGTCCAAAAACTTCTTTTGATTGCTGTGAAAACACTAGAGAGTCAGGAAAAATTAGCACCAAAAATCTTAGAGAAAACTGGCCACTAATGGGGTATTTATAGTCCCCAGAAAAATATAGCCGTTGGCAGCAATTTCTGCCAAAAATGAACTACCGGTCGACCGGCCAACGGTCACATTTGACCGCTGGCAGCTACCGGTCGACCGCCCGGATACAAAGAGCAGACTTCTCTGCTCTGGTCGACCGCCCAGATACAGAGAGCAAAGCTCTCTGGTCCGGTCGACCGGTCGGTCGACCGGCCTACTGTGCTGCCAGACGTGCATAGCTCTGTGCACGTCGGTCGACCGCTCGGTCGACCAGCCCTTTGTTCGGTCGACCGAGCGGTCGACCGACCTGGCCTGTCAGCCAGTTCTGGGTCAGAAACTGGGTCAGAAAAACAGTTAAAATATTTCTAAAAATTCTTGTAAATCTTGTAAAAATCCCCAAAAATAGTTTTAACATTTTGCATTGATATATAAACATGTGATAAAAATTTCAACTCAAATATCATGCAATTTGAACTATTTTTGTGTCTTATCATTTTTACCAAAAATCAAAAACTGTATTTTACCAAGCATGTATTTTTCAATAGGAAATCTGATTTTTCCTAAAACTCATTGAATTACAAAAACATGATATTTAAACACTATGAAGCATGTTGTATATGGATAGAAATCCAATATACAAGAAACATATATATTCATGTTTTTGACTTTAATTCAAAAAATATGTTTTGTTAGAAATACCAAAACATGAAACACATGAAATAGACTGTCAAACTAAGTTTGTTTAAATAGTTGAAGCATGCATGTATATAGAACAAATCTAATATACATTAAACCATGTAAACTTGTTTTGATATAATATCTATTCATGCAAACCAAGATCGGTTAAACCAAAAACCGAAAACCAAAACATGAAACGTGTGTGTTGTGAACTTGAGCATATCATACTATTCTAATCTTTACAATTTGGATCTAAACACAAAACTAAATTAGGGTACCGATGTCTTCTTGTAGAGCGCCGTCTCCAAGCCGACTCGATCCAAACTTCGTGATTCACCGAGCTAGACTCCAATGAGTGCTATATATGATCTTGTCGCTCGGGCTCTTGAATCACCATGTGAAAGCTTCCAAATCATCTTGTTGAAGCTAATCACCAACTAATATCTTGATTAATGATCTGAAACTAAATCACAAGATAATTAGTACACATAACTACATGAGTCAATCATCATCAAAACTAGAGTGGAAGGCCTTTGGGCCAACACACAACACACACACACACACATGCATATGCTTTATATATATATATATATATATATATATATATATATATATATATATATATATATATATATATATATATATATATATATATATAATATATATATATATATATATATATATATATATATGAGAAAAATGTATATCAGCCCGCAGGCTGAGAGTATTCTCTCAGCCTGCGGTGACGTGGCTCGATTTGTCACCTCACTGACTTGCGGTCTGCTTTTAGGTAGAAGTTAAATTACCAAATACCCTTATGATAACTTTTCCTTATTGTTTATTATTATTTTTCCCCCCTTTTATTTTGCCGCTCTTTATAGAATATAAATTACTTTTCGCCTTATTTCTTTACCTCTTTTTTGAAAGATGTAGTTTCTCCTTTTCAGCCTGGGATAAATTTTTTTTTGAAAATATAAAATCTTTTCAGATCATTGTTTTCAGCCTGCGATAAAATTCTACTTTATAGTTTAATTTTTTTTGTATATAATGTAGTCAGAGTCTTGGTCGCATTGTACATTTAAACTGCGACCTTAGTCAAAGTCTTTCATCGCAGTGTACATGGTGAAATGCGACCAAGGTCGCAGTGTTGTTATTGATAAAGATGGCCGGCAACTGCAATCTAGGGTTGCATTACATGGACTGCGACTTTGGTGGCAGTACGTTAAGTAATTATTTTTTTTGAATATAATGTAGTCAGAGTCTTTGCTCGCATTGTACATTTAAACTGCGACCTTAGCCAAAGTCTTTTTGTCGCAGTGTACATGGTTAAATGCGACCAAGGTCGCAGTGTTGTTATTGATAAAGATGGCCAGCAACTGCAATCTAGGGTTGCATTACGTGGACTGCGACTTTGGTCTACGCGTCATTCGTTGTTTCCCGAAGCGGTTTGTCTACGTGTCGGTTCTTCATTGGGTTTAGGCGTTAATGTCTTTTATTTTCAAACCGGCGCTGGCGGTTGGAGACCATTAATGCCGACGATTCTGATTAATGAACCATTAATTATGGTTATTATGGGCTGCCTATAAATAGGGCTCACGCTCTCCCTTTAACAGCCCATAATTAGACTGTTTTCTTTCGAGAGCAATTGCTCTGAGAATTTCCGTCTTCTTCAGAGTCTCTAACAGGGGCCTGCCTCCATGGATGAAGATGACCCTATTGACGAACTTGATCGATGTTCGTCCACAAGGGAAGAAGTCATAGACCTCATCGTCCACAAGGGAAGAAGTCATGGTCCTCGTCGTTCACAAGGGAAGAAGTCATGATCCCTGACGAGGACTTAATCCTCACCGAGATCTGTTCTCACTTGACGCACCAGTCAAGCTTGCTGGTGACGGATGGTCAGAGTGGGTATGGCGGCGGGGATGTGGTGGATATAGTGGTGGGTAGCATTCCCTGTGAGGTCTCAAAACCTCCTCTCTTACCCCAGAAGTGACATCGAGGAAACTCCATGCTCACTGGATAACCTTCTGGTGAAGAGATGTTCATAAACGAAAGTTTCTGCTGCCACCAGACCTCCAGGAGAAGATTGCTCTTAGTAGTCAACAAGGGCTCTTCTTGGCTCTTCTGATGTTTTGTCTTATTGGATACTTTGATGTTTAGTGTTCTTTGTAACACTCAATCTTATTGATTCTGCTGCCACCAGACCTCAAGAAGAAGATTTCTCTTAGTCAACAAGGGATTTTTTTGATGTTTTAGTCTTCTTTTGTACTGCTGTATTTGTAACACTCAATCTTATTGTATAAGAGATCGTTTTGTATCATTTGCACATGCCTGGAGATAAATGCCTGGACATAAATAAAAAGCATATTTGTTTTTTTTATTAAACTACGAACTTTTTCGCAACCATGCATTGCAAACAAACAACTATGATCATAGATGACACTGCGACCAAGGTCGCATAAGATACATTGCAAACAGTAACTACTGTGACCAGGGTCGACACTGCGACCACCAAGACTGCGACTAAGCAACTGTTGCGGTGACGTGTCACATCGTCGCAGTGTTGTTGTTGATTAAGACTAAAAACCAGCAATAGCGACCAAGATTGGAGATTATTTTTTTAAGACTGCGGCCATCAACTGCGACCAAAGTCGCAGTGTTGTTGTTATAAAGACCACCAACTGCGACCAAGGTCGCAGTGATGTTGTTGATTAAGAGTAAAGACCAGCAACTGCGACCAAGTCGCTGTGTATTTATTAAGACTAAACAGCAACAACTGCGATCAAGATCGCAGTTTATTTTATTAAGACTACGGTCAGAAACTGCGACCAAGGTAGCAGTGTTGTTGTTGATTAAGACTAAAGTACAGAAACTGCGACCAAGGTCGCAGTGTATTTATTACGTCCGCGTCTAGCAACTGCAACCAATGTCGCAACCTTTCATTTTAAAAATTTATAAGGTGAAGTAATATAATTATTAACTGCGACCAATGAAAAGTTGTCTGTTGTCTGATGCGACTTGGACTCACTCCGTGAGACGCGACCTGTCATAAAGATTTTATGAGATCTTTTTAACGTCAAGTCTACGTTGATGAACCCGCACCATTCGCTGTTTCCCGAAGCTGTTATTATGGGCTGCCCATAAATAGGGCTCACCCTCTCCCTTTAACAGCCCATAATTAGACTGTGTTCATTTGAGAGCAATTGCTCTGAGAATTTCAGCCTTCTTCAGAGTCTCTAACAGGGGCCTGCCTCCATGGATGAAGATGACCCTATGCACGAAGAAGACCCAGAGCTTGATTGTCCTTTTTCAAGTTCGCTGGGCCTTTGGGAGAATATTTTGGCCGGTGAACTTGATCGATATTCGTCCACAAGGGAAGAAGTCATGGTCCTCGACGTCCACAGTTTTTTAATACACGGACGTCAATAACACCACTGCTCTTATTCAACAAGGGCTCTTTTGATGTTTAGTCTTCTTGGTTTTTTTGATGTTTAGTCTTCTTTGTACTGCTATATTGTAACACTCAATCTTATTGTATAAGAGAGCGTTTTGTATCATTTTCACATGCCTGGAGATAATGCGTGGACATAAATAAAAAGACCTCAATAACAACACTGCTCTTAGTCAACAATGGTTCTTTTTGATGTTTAGTTTTCTTTCTACTGCTATATTGTAACACTCAATCTTATTGTATAAGAGATCGTTTTTGTATCATTTTTCACATGCCTGGAGATAAATTCGTGAAAATAAATAAAAGCATATTTGTTTTTTAATAAACTACGACCTTTGGTCGCAGTCATGCATTGCAAACAAAACAACTTGGACCAGAGACCACACTGCGACCAAAGTCACATAAGACTACAGTGCAAACAGAAACAACTGCGACCAGGGTCGACATTGCGACCAAAAAACCGTGACCAAGGTTGCAGATTTTTTTTTTTAAGACTGCGGCCATCAACTGCGACCAAAGTCGCAGTGTGTTGTTGATTATTTATAAATACCACCAACTGCGACCAAGGTCGCAGTTATGTTGTTGATTAATACTACGGTCATTTTGTGTTTTGGTTCATCAATGAACTCCCAGAAAGGGTCGTCTGTATCAATCTCAGATTCTGACCCGTAGCGAGACATTGTTTCAGAACTAAACATAAAATCATCATTTGATGATTGGTTTCTTTCCGTTGAAGACGGTGGTGATGGTGAAGACATTGTTTGAATGTATTGGCTTCTTTCCGGTGAAGACGGTGGTGATGGTGAAGACATTTTTTGAACTTATTTTCAGAACAGTTAAGAGTAACTAGTTTGAGCAAAAATAACTTAGTATGTTTTTAATCCTTTGCTCATGACCCTTTATATACTTTTAATCCCGGAATTCCAAAAGGTTTAAGCTCTTTGACCACGTGAATATCTCTCAAATATATTTTCTATCTTTTCCCAAAAATTGTATACTTCCTAGGTGACTGTTCAGTTATCCAAAATAGTTTAAAAGTTAATACACTATAACTTTAAATTACTTTGAACTCCAAAACAGTAATTATTGCGACCAAAGTCGCATTGGGAACTGATAAATGATTAACTGCGACCATAAATTGCATCCGTAGTAGGATCGGTGGGGGAACTACGGATGATTGAGTAAAAATATAGTTTTTAGGTATGAGATAATATACTAGTAACAAGCATTATATAAAGGTGAATATTTTTTTACTTTTGAATGCTAGAATTCGCAGTCGTCATTTAAAAGGGTATTTTTGTCATTTTGATTCACGATTGTTTAGGCGGGATTTTTTGACTTTTTGTGGCGCCCACACTCTGCGACCGATGTGTGGCCTATATTCAGCCACGTCCCGCAGGCTGAGAAACTCTCTCAGCCCGCAGGCTGAGGTACAGATAGCCCTATATATATATATATATATATATATATATTATATATATATATATATATATAATATATATATATATATATATATATATATATATTATATATATATATATATATATATATTATATATATATATATTATATTATATAATATATATTCTATGCATATCTATATGCATATGCTTTTATGGTTTTGATACCCTAGTTCTTATTGCATATATTCATTCTATTGATATCTGAGTTTATTGGTATTCTGAGCTTTATTGAATATATATGTTTATATTTATTTTATGCTATACATGTGTTAAGGGAGAGATTCCATGAGCTTATCTTTAATCCATGCATATATAACCTTATAAGTTTTGTCATTATCAAAAATGTGGAGATTGTTGGCCCGAAGACCTTTCATCCTAGTTTTGATAATGACAACTTATGAAGTTATTGTTCTAATGATCTTGTATTTAATAAATTTCAGAAATAGGTCAAGATCATTATTGGTGCTTTGCTTTGACAATGAACTCGAAGTCAAGCTTCGAATCTATCACTTGTTGATTTAAGAGCTCGCGTGTCAAGATCACACCAAGTACTCGAGATGGAGTCAAGCTCTATAGATCGTGTTTTGGATCAAGTCAACTTGGAGAAGAAGGTCTACAAGAAAACTTTGGTCTAGATTTGTTTAGATGTTTATTTGTTTAGATCTTGTGTAAGGATAGAATAGCCTTGAGTTGCTCAAGTATACACACACAAAAGTTTATAGTTTGGGTTTCGGTTTAACTATTTTGTTTTAAAAAGTTTATGTTTACTTGTTTTCAAGTTTTGTGTTTCGGTTTAACATATATGTGGTTTTGAGTTTCAATTATACATATATCGATTTTCATGAATAGATTCCATCAAAATAAGTTTACTTAGTTTATATGTGTATTGAATTTCATTCATATGCATTTATACTTCATATGTTTAGAAAACTTATTTTGATGCATTTAGTTCATCTGTTTAAGTTTTGAATTTATCAAAACTTATTTTGGTATTTATTGTCGAAAACAAGTATGCATCATTTACTATATGTATTGGATTCTATCCATGCACATCATGCTTCAAATGTATTTCAATATCTTGTTTTTGTATTTATACAAGTTTGAGGAAAAATTAGTTTTCTATTTAAAAGTTTGGTCTGTGGTTTAAACTTTAAATTCTTTACCTTAACATAGTTTAAATTGTTTATAATATGTGTGAATTTTTTATCACACATATTTGTAATTCAAAGTATTTATATGAACTTATTTTTGTGAAAGTTATTGAAATTTATTGGAATTTTGGGTTTTTGGAGCTAGAGTTTAAACCCTTAATATTTGGGTTTGGGCTGCTTTCGGTCGACCGAGCATCGACCGGAACGGTCGACTGACATGCACAAAAACATGCACGAGACCAAAGCCTTAGCTCGGTTAGTAGCCGATCGATCGAACCGTAGCAAGGAGCGGTCGACCGACTGGCTCACCCAACTTTCTGTTGGGTGCTGGTCGACCGAGCGGTCAACCGACAGAGTTGTGCCTTGGGGGCGGTCGACTGGCAACCCCAACGGTCAGAAAAATGACTATTGGCTGGTCGACCGACATGCCAATCTAGGCAGTTTTTGACCGCAACGGCTATATTTTTCTGAGCTCTATATAAGGGCTGTTTTGGCCAGTTTTTGAAAAGTTTTTTGAGAGCTAATATTTTTTATCTTCTACTGGTTTTCTACAGCAAGTTTTTAAACAAGTTTTTGTGCTTTAAAATCAAAATCTATATTTGTTTCAAAGTTTTAGAAAATCAAAGAAAATCAAGTTTTGGAATTCTAATTTTGTTCTTCAATTTCTTCATCTATCAAGAAGTTTTTTCTAAGAGTTTTTTTTGTGTGTTTTATTTTCCAAAAATTTTATCCACTCACATCTTGAGCTCTTCATAGCAAACCTATCCTCTAGGATCTTGTATTGTGAGAGCTTTTATTTGTGGTCTTTTGAGATTACCAAGTGTTACTTGTGATCTTTGTGGTTAGTAAGTTGTATCTCTTTCTTTGACTTTGTGCCTGACTTTGTGCCTCCCTCTTGTGTAGAGGTGTGTAAGAGAGTTGGAGTTGTGTACTCCTCGTTTTGTAAGCTGTAATTCCTCGGTGGAGGTCTCTTTGTAGAAGATCATATAGTGATTAGTGGAAATCTATTTTGTGTGAAGGCGAGGACGTAGAGAGGTGGCTCGAACCTCGAAACATATCTTGGTATTTGCGTTTGGTTCTTTCTCTCTCGACTCTTTCTATATCTTGCATTGCATTCACTATTCAATTCATACATGCTTGATATTGCTTGTGTGTTCGCACTTGTATTCAACCAGAGAGCTATTGAAGCACTCAACTCATAATTTAGAGGAATCGTGAGGGGAAGTTCTAGAGCCCTTCACAGAAAATTCAGACTCACTCTTAGTTATACATTGTGTGTTAGTGTAAAAGTTCTAAATTCGCATTATTTGACATATAGATTAGCACTACACCTATTTACCCGCTCTAGGTGAATTTTTTACCTTGACTGTCCTAATGCCAATGATCTCATAAGCCGAGCCATCCACCATCTTGAAAATCCCTTCATCCTTTACAACTAAGGAATTGAACAGCTCTCTTTAGGAACATATATGAACCGTACTATCTAAATCAAAATTCAGCCTTTACTTTGAGAAGTTTTATCTTCGTTGGAAGCCATTAATACTTCAGTTTCCTCTAAACCGCTCAATGCTACGCCTGCCTCCGCAGCTTGTCGCTTCTTCTTCAACCACTCTTGCCGATGCTTGCAGTCATTCTTCTAATGATCTTTTTTATGACAAAAGTGACACACATTTGACAAACCTGGACCTTTCTTTCCTTCTCCTCTTCCTTTCCTTCTCGTGATCGCCAAACCTGATCCTATTTGCTCTTCTTGATTTAGCCTTTTGCCTAATCATTAGATAAGAGAGTGTGACCTCCTTCAAGATGAGAGTTTCCTTACCGTAGAGCATGATGGTGATGATGTGATCATATGACTTTGAAAGCGAACTAAGAAGTGTCAATGCCTTGTCCTCCTCATTGATCTTGACATCAACAGCTAGAAGCTTTTTGATAACCTTGTTGAAGAAGTTTAGATGCTCCAACACCACTGTCCCTTCATTCATGAGTAGCCTATATAGTTGTCTCTTGAGATACAGCTTGTTGGAGAGGTTTTTCGTCATATACAACATCTCTAACATTGATCATAATCTTGTAGCCATTTTTTTCATCCATCATGTTGTTCATCACTTCGTCTGTGAGACATAATTGATTGTGTTTGTCACCTTTAGATCCATCTCCTCCAATCCTCGCTTGACGTATCTGCAGGTTTTGCTGACTTACCCTGCAAGGTCTTGTGAAGACCATGTTGCACCAACAACACTTTCACCCTCTTTTACCATAAGCCGAAGTTTCTTTTACCATTGAACTCCTTGACCTCGAACTTTATCATAGAATTTTCTATCTTCGGCATATCGCCCTTCGTCAACCTTTAGCTCTATACTAATTGTTGCGGCAAAATTGATCTGCTCCGATACTAATTGTTACTCTGAGGATCGATGTTTGTGGAAGTTGGCAATATGATCAGTACTTGCAAAAGAAAACTATTGTAAAGCAAAAACAATACCTAAACAAAAGAGTAATAAGAAAAAACATAAGGATTTAACGTGGTTCAGCTCAAACTTGGCCTACGTCCACGAGGAGAGAACTTGAGAGAGATTTATTAATAACTTGATACAAAAAGATCAAACCTTCCTCTTGATGACACAAGAGTATTCACCTTCCCCTTGATTTATGCCTACAAGAGTATACCTTCTCTCTATACACCTTCACCTTACTCCTCTCTTTCTTGGCTTCCTTCTGATCTCCTTGGTGGTCTCCACCTTTTTCTCCTTAAGATCAGCTTGGTTGAGGCAATTACAATGCTTAGTTATAATCTTTATTTATAATATTTTATAATACAACTCCTATTTGGACTATGGGATGATCTTGACCTTTAGATGTTGAAGAATGTTAATCAATCCCTTTAGGAGTTGATCTCCTTATTTTAGAAGGATTCTAGACCCTTCCATCTGCAGAACAGACCTCCATTGAATAGAAATTTAATCCAATTGAGTTGAAGAAGATGATGGACCATCACTCCTCTTGAAAACAAGGCAAAATCCTAACACAAGCAAACTTCAGCCATGCTGTAGGTGATATTGTTAGCTCGACAAACCCAAATTCATTACATCCCACTAATTTGGAAACATAGCACAAACACTTAAGGGAATGAATATAGATAGACTCAAAACCCTATCACGCATAGGGATGTGCATAGGAGTTCTAGACAAGATAATGGTGACAACACGAGCATGTTGAGAAGTCACACCATGAGGAGAACTACCTGATAGAGGAGAGAGAAACGACATGCATCAGGACCATGGTATTTAAAATAGTGTTGATGACTTTGAGGTAATTGAAACCTTGTAGTCCTTAGGGCCTGTTTGGATTGAAAAATGATTTGAGAAAACTGACAATAGGACCAACAAAATCTGATTTTCTTGAGAAAATTTGGTGGTGGGCCCCCACGCTGTTAGTTTTTTCACCCAAAATCCACCGATTTTGCTGTGAAACCAAAATGCCCATTTTGCTGACATCGTTGACGTTAGCGAAACTTTCCCACAATTTTTTCTACAAAATAATCAGGCCAAGGCTGGAAAAGCTAGGGGCCCACAAAAATCAGAAATACCCCAAGTTTCCAGCAACTTTCTGCAATCCAAACAAGCCCTTAGAGTGGTGAATTAATTTGTTCGCTTATAGTTGAGTGGAAGATACACCAAAACAAGAAGGTGAAGTTTGCCAATAGATAAAGGGCCATATATTAGCATGGTGGAACAATTATTTGAAGACAAAAATAATTAGGAAGGTCGAAAAAAAATTAGAACATAAGAACACATGAAAAAACTTAATGGAAAACTTAGATTGCCGTGAACTGGTGCATCACTGGGAAGGCGAAATCTATTCTGAAGACAACGATTATTCATGCTTCGATAAGTTCTTGTCTCTGCATCACTTTCTTCTTCATTATTTTTGTTGTTCTTAGTTGTCGTGTCTTTCTGTATTCCTATAGTTTAAGATAGGTTTTGTTTTCTCCTTCTTTAAAAATTTTAGAATGACAACTGAAGATCTATCTCTGATCCATAATTCATCTAAATCTGAGAAGTTTGATGGAACTAATTTTAAGAGGTGGCAACATAGGATGCTTTATTGGTTAACATGTCTTGAGCTTACTTTCGTTTTGACTGAACTCCTCCATCTTTAGAACAATATGAGTCTGCTAGGTCATGTGATATTGAAATTCATAAAGTAGAAATTTTTTATCTGCCATAGTAAGATCCTTAATTGTTTATTTGATAAATTATATGATGTTTTTTGTAGAGGCTTGGGAGTTTTGGGAAGCTCTCGAGAAAAATTATACTTCTAAAGGGGTGGGTCCTAAAACCTACATTGTTGATAGATTATTAGAGTTCAAGATGGTAGAAGAAAAACCAGCTTTGGACCAGACAAATGGACTCTAAGCCATTGTTCATGTAATGTCCAAAAGTCCATGGCTCTTGCAGAGAAGATCCAAGTAGCTGCCTTCATAAATAAACTCCTCCTTCTTGAAAAGAATTTGGTTTATCCCTCAAATACAAGAGAGAGTATTTCATTAAGTTATCTTTTTTGTATCTCTTCATATTGAAGAAGAAAATAGAAACAGAGACAAAGAACTATCCTTTGCGAAATTTGAGGCTAAATTGAATATAATTGAGCAGAAGCCTAAGCTGAAGAGAACCCCCAAGCTAAACCACGGGCCAAACTCTTATGAAAATAAGAAGTTTCAAAATTCTCTGAAGTCAAACCCTAACATTGGAAAGGATTAGTCCAAAGCAAAATATTTCGTGTGTCGCAAAATTGGCCACTTCGCCAGACGTGCCACCACCGCAAGGGTCATGGAAAACAAAACCTAGATGTGCTCCTCCGCTAGGGCTGTGAATACTCCTCCTCAGGCTCATGTGATGATAGTCAGGATTGCTTTTAGCAAACTGATGATACAAGGTCGGTAGTAGCCTCTAAGTGTACAATTTTAGTATAATTTACCAACCTAAAGATTGGTGGGTTGACATCGGTGCAACTGTACACGTGTGACCGAATAAAGAATCTTTTTCCTCCTATCAATGTGCAAGAAAAGATGAATATGTGATGATGAGAAACTCCAGTGCTGCCTAGGTGCTTGAAAAGGGAAGAGTCAACCTGAAGCTCTATTCTGAAAAGATTCTTCTACCACACAATGTGCAACACGTACCGGATGTCAATAAAAATCTAATTTCTGATTTTTTTGTTAAATAAACATGGCTACATAATTATATTTGAGTCTAATAGAGTAGTTTCTTTCTTTGAATGGAAACTTTGTTAGGAAAACCTATGCTTTGGGGGGGGGGTGTTATTCAAATTATGTGTAGCTCAACCGAGCAGTTTGAATAATATAAGTTTTCATCTGTTTCTGCTTTTCATTCCATTTTGTCTCATGTGAACTTGGCATGGTAGATTAGGGCATGTTAACTTGAACACTCTCAAAAGAATGATGTCTCTAGATTTGCTTCTTAAACTTGATATTTCAAACAAAAATAATGTGAGATTTGTATCCAAGCTACACAGTGTAGAAAACCGTTCAAATCAGTTGAGAAGAGTACCAAATTTCTCGACCTAATCTATAGCGATATCTGCGAACTAAATAATAATATGACTCATGGTGGAAAGAGGTATTTTATTATAGTTATTGATGGCTTCTCTAAGTATTGTCATGTATATCTAATTGGATCTAAAGATGAGGCTTTTCAAAGATTTTTTGTTAAAAAAATGAAGATGAAAATCAACTTGATCTAAAAATCAAAGTCCTTAGATATGATCGAGGTGTTAAATACACCCCAAATGAATTTTTTTTTTCTTATTGTGAAAATAATGATATTATTCATGAAGTAATTGCTCCTTATGCTCCTCAACAAAATAGGGTAGTAGAAAGAAAAAATAGAAGTCTTATGAACAATATTAATTCTATGCTATATAGTTCTGATTTACCCAACAACTTGTGAGGGAGGCTTTACTCTTCTTATGTCACATATTAAATAGGGTATCTTATAAGAACTATGAGAAAACCTTTAAAATATGGGGTTGTCTCACTAAAGTAGCAGTACTTCTAACAAAAAGGAGAAAGTTATGGCCAAAAATCATTGATTGTGTTTTCATTGAATATGCACAACACAGTGTAGCCTACATGTTTTTTGTTAATAAATTTGAAATGAATGAGATTAATGCTAACACCATCATTGAGTCTAGGGATGTAACATTCTTTTGAGGATGTTTTTCCTATGAAGGACAGACTTCCTTTAACATCTAAACCTAGATTACCTATAGAGCAAAGTCCTCTTAAAGAGGATGACATACCTGTTGAATTTAGAAGGAGAAAGAGACTTAGAAGAGAACCAACCTTAGTGAAGGTTTTTACTTACTTAATAAGACCCCACTACCTTTGAAGATGCCACGTCTTCTAATGAGTCTCTTCATTGAAAAGATGCAATAAATTGTGAAAAAGACTATAATGGTTAACATGACTTGATATTAGTGGATCTACCCCCAATTTGCAAACTCATTGGATACAAATGGATTACAGAAAAAACTAAGGATTGATAGATCCATAGAAATTTAAAGCTAGACTTATTGCCAAAGTTTAAGCAAAGAGAAGGAGTAGATTTCTTTAATACCTATTCTCCTCTAGCCAGGATAACTAGCATTAAAGTTCTTTAGCTATTGCCTCTATCTATAAGCTAATGATACATCAAATGGATGTAAAAACAACTTTATTGAATGGTGATTTGGAAGAGGAGATTTATATGGAGCAACCCGGAGGGTTCATTGTTCCTAGTCAAGAACATCAGGTTTGTAAACTTGAAAATTTCTTATATGGGTTAAAACAAGCTCACATTCAGTGGCATTAGAAATTTGATCAAGTTGTATTGTATCATGGTTTTGTTATTAATGACTTTGATAAATGTGTGTACAGAAAATCAATAAGAAATGATCATGTTATTATGTGCCTTTACGTTGATGATATTCTTATCTTTGGTACTAGCATGAATGTGACTAATGAAAAAATTTGATGTTTTCTTCCAATTCTGATATGAAAGATCTAGGAGCTACTAATTTATCTTAGGACTTAAAATTGAACGTACACGTGAGAGAATTGGTATCTCCCGATCTCATTACATTGAAAAAGGCTTTAAGAGAGATTTAACTATTTTGATTGCAAATCTATTAGCATTCCTTTTAATGCTAGTAGCCGATTGGTAAAAAATATATGTGAAAGTGTGGCAACCCTCAAATACTGTCAAGTAATTCGTTGCCTTAATTATATTGCTAATCATACCAGGCCTGATATAGCCTACACAGTCGAAAGGCTTAGTCGGTACACTAGAAACTTGAACCTCACATTGGGATGCCTTGGAAAGAATAAAGAGATATCTCAAAGGCACAATATCTCATGTATTATTTTATGTAGAGATCTTTCTGTTTTAGAAGTATACATCGATGCAAACTAGATCTCAGTGAGACCAAGGGTTCATTTATACACTTGCTGGAGCTGCTATCTCTTGGAACTCCACCAGGCAGGCTTGTATTTCACGATCTACTATGAAGGCAGAGTTTATAGCTCTCGACCTCATTGGAGAAGAAGCAGACTGGCTCAGGAATCTGCTTGCAGATATTCCTATATAGTACAAGCCAATTCCTGAGATACCTATTCATTATGATAGTCAAGATGTTATAGCTAAGGCTAAATCCAAAACATATAATGAGAAATCCAGATACCTACATTTGAGGCACAATAGAATAAAACAATTGTAGAAAAATAGAGTTATTTCAATTGACTTTGTCAGCCCAAAAAAGAATCTAGCAGACCCTCTAACTAAAGGTTTTTTGAGAAGACAAGTGTCAGAGACATTGAGGGGAATGTGTCTGAAGCTTATGAACTAAATCATCTCAATGGACACCCAACTTCGGATTGGAAGCACCAAGAAGAGGTTCAATGGATAAAAACAAAGTTAAAAAATGATTTGACGAGCATTATAAAATGCATATATAGCCTTTTCCTACGATGGTATAGTACTTATCCGCTAAGAGGATGAAAGTATCTCTTAATGAGTCCATAGCAAATCAAGCATGATATTTGTTGCATAATATTCTTGAAGGACTCACCTGTTTAGGTGTGAAAGTGGGGTCACTTCCCATGAGGATTTAGGCAATTCTCTATAGCATCCAAAGAAGTCGAGAATCGCACAAGGCTATAATGTGCAAACCTGCTCATACGAGTCAAAGCCCATATTGTGTATCTGAGTTGAGTCGGTATGTATGAAGTCTCAAAGTTCAAAACTAATAGCACTTTGATTCTATACTGATAAAACTCATGATCACTAAGTGAAGATTCAAGTCCGGAAGACACCTTCAACTTATGCACAATGTAATTTTGCCCAAAAGGGAATTTTTATCTTGTTGTTCTTTCTTCTTTCTTTCAAAATTCAATTTCATGTGGGTGAATGTTGGATTTTTAAATCTAAATTTTGACTTTGAATAGTAGAGTGAGCACTTGAAGCCAATGTTATATAGTCCCACATAGGATGGAATACCAAACTTCATTGAGTTTATAATGGAACATGTGCATCCATCCACTTGAGATCTAGTGTGAAATTATATATGCACGCAAACTTCATTGGGTTTATAAAGGGGTGTCAAACAGGTTGGGCCCGGGCACAACGGGCCAAGGGGGCGGGTCGTCCCCGCGTGCTAAGTATTGGCCAGTTCGGCCCAGCCTGAGCCCCAGTGCCCTTTGGGGGACTCGGGTCCGGCCAGCGACCCGGCTGGGCCAAACCCGGGCTGACCGGGATATTTTAAAAAAATTACATAGTATAGATATGTTTCTCTCTCTACTATTTACACACGTGTTGGGTGGTGTAATTGGTTATCAGGCTTGTCTCACTCACACCTTTGAGGTCAAATTCTTTTACATTTTATTTCTCGAGGTGTTGGAGGGTGGCAGGCGGGCCGCAGAGGGGGCATTGGAGGGGGCAGAGTGGTGGGGAGAGAATCGGCGGGGGTCGAGGGGGAGACAGAGTGGTATAGGGAGGGGCGACGAAGGAGGGGGGCGGCGTAGTGGTGGGGGAGTAGCGGGCGACAACAGTGTGGCGGGGGAGGGGCGATGGAGGGGGAGTTGGGGCTGTCCTAGGCTTTGCACGACCCGCTCGAACCGTGAACCGCTTTACCCAACCCAAGTCCGACCCATGAGGAGCCAGACATGGGCCACGTCAGCCCGGGTACCACCCGGCCAGGCCCGGTGTAACGCCCTAATCAAGTACGGGGACGTTATGGCAACGTACATACGCAGAGCGGAGATACCCTCACGTACGTACGCTAAGCCTCAGTACAGGAAATAGCCTCCATATATACAAGAGTTTCAGCATTAAAGAAGTACAACAATACCTGTAGAAAGGAGTTAGTGATCATGAGATATATAGAAATATGGATAAATAAAGAAATAAAGGCTAAATTATAAAGATACCTATGAAGGATATCGATAACGAGTCCTATGTGAATCCAATGACATATCTGATAATACGAAAACTAGGATCACCGACCTGGGCACGCAAACCAGGGTCGTCAGAAACGACCTAGTGAGTGAAAAAATGAAGAAAGCAGTAATATGTACTATAGTAATACAAGCACGATAATAATATATAATACATGATTCTGTGATAGTGATACCATATAATAGAAATTTAATAATCAGTAGAAATATAACAATGTCATATTTTACCATCACCAATTTGAAAATCACCTAGAGGGGGGTGAATAGGTGAGATAGCTAATCTATGAACTCAATGCGGAATTTAAAAACTAATTGCAATACACTCAAGTGCAATCAACAAGCGATGCACACACAACCAAGCCAAGCAATTATGAATGCACAATATGAATAGTTGCAAGGCACAAAGTAAAGAGAGAGATAGAGAGAGTCAATGGATCAAGCGCAAACAACAAGATATGTTTCGAGGTTCGAGCACCCAGCTCTACATCCCCGCCTCCGACACACGAAGGATTTCTAATCCACTAGCTAGTTCACAAAGAACTCTCACAAGGAGTACCCAACTCCTCTCTTTACAACCACAACCTCCTCCTTGAGGCAAGCTCCAATCCAACAAAACAATCACCTCACAACTTGAGGGATTAGCACAAAGCAAACACAAGGATCACCTCACCACTTGAGGGATACAACTCTAGGCACAAAGCCAAGCAAAGATTGGGTTTTACAACTTGATGGTCTAAACAACAACCACAAACAATTTCTTTCTCCCACACAAAGATCCTATAGAATAAGAAAGTAGATGTAGCTTAAGTGTGGAGAAAACCAATGGAATGAAAATCAAAATCACAAAGAAAAATCCTTGGAAAAATAGAAATCAAGATGGTGAAATTCAATCAAAAGCTTTTCCCTAAAACTCTTCTTTGATTTTCCAAACCTAGCAAAAACACCAAATAGATTGTTCAATTTAAATCCAAAAACTTCTTTTGATTGCTGTGAAAACACCAGAGAGTAAGGAAAAATTCGCACAAAAAATCTTAGAGAAACAGGCTATCAATGGGGTATTTATAGCCCCCAGAAAAATATAGCCGTTGGCAGCAGAATCTGTCAAAATACGCTAACCGGTCGACGGCCGGTCGACCGTCCAACGGTCAAATTCTGCCCGTTGCCAGCTACCTACCGGTCGACCGCCCGGTCGACCGAAACAAACAGAGACTAGCCTGCATGCAGTCGGTCGACCGTGCGGTCGGCCGGCCCAATAGGCAGCCAGCGTGCACGTATCCGTGCACGTCGGTCGACCCGAACGGTCGACCGGCTACTTGGTGCGGCCGACCGTTCGGGTCGACCGACCTAGCCTGGCAGAGGCTGTTCTAGTCAGAAAAACTAAGGAATTAAATATCCAATAAATTCTTATAAACTACTTAAAAATC